>JADDOH010008337.1:0-125175 GCA_016648135.1 Agrypnia vestita
ACGGTAATTATCACTCAAAAAAAACAACCGACGCGGATTTCGCACCCCCGTAGATGTCCACACCGACTGTCTCAATTCTGACTCCGCGTTACCTCTAATACCCCTCCCAGCAGCCAAAGGTCCTAAGTCGTGTGTTTCCAGGATTTTCAATATCCTACTTTCCTTGATACCCAAATCTTTGTCCCTTAGATTCAGTTTGGCAAAAAAAACACATTCCCTCTTGGATATGTCAGTTGACTCCACCTTTTCTGTTGCTGTCTCTGCCTATGTTTTGGGGCGGACTCGGTGGCTTCGGACGATTTAAATTCGCTTCGTAAGCGCGATAATTAATTTTTAATATTTAATTTCTAAGTTCAATCCATATTGTCGTTTGATCAACCGTAACCACAATCTATCGGGTACTCCCCTAATCATAGTTGGTGTTTCTTCACTATATACCATTATCATGTCCCGTTCCCTCGTATTTTCACCCGTCCTTATCGGAAATTTAACGTTTCTTGGCCGCTATATCATGGTATCAATTTCCCTACACTCACCATGTACACACTGCGTACCTAGATATAACAATCATCCAAAGGTACTATACCTAATTTTAAATTAATTTTGGGCGATCTTTTCTCGTGGATCACCCAATGAATCCTGTCTTATGCCCGCGGCACCCCGCGCACAGGGACGTATTAGGTCCCTCAGTTGCGGAATTTAAACATAATTTGTAACCATTTATTATTATTTTTATTGGCAGTAAGATTGATCCACAAAATAACTATGTTACATAGACAGTGAATATTCTCGAACAATATAATACTGGAAGAGTACTATTCGCTATAACACAATAAACTATCAATGTAAGTTAAACTAAACTTTTAAATTCAGTGGAAAATTTTTAAGATCGTTTTGCTTTTAATTTTCCCAAAACAAAATAAATAAATAAATAAATAAACACACAAATACACACTCACACAAACCCACTATTGGACATGTTTTTCTTATTCTTTTATCGATTGTATGTATGTGTTTTCGCGTAATTGGCCCAAAACTCTGTACATCAATTATTGTTTTTTCTTCAAACATTGATTAATTATATGGCTGTAAGAAAACCAATAAATGAAAATAAATAAAATAAATAAGTAAATAAACCTCCAGTGCCGCAGGCAAGGCGTCGGATTAATTCAGTGCTTATTTATTGCCAAGGTACTGGACGCCTCCGCTGATAACTATATACCACTCACCATGTTCTTAGAGGCGTGTTGAAAGATTGCTAGTATCTGTCGAATCGGTCTCAAGTAGTTGTCTGTATTTGTACGTATATCATTATTACATGCTCTTGCTATATCCGTTCCACTTCATATTATTGTTCCTCCCGTCTTTGAATTTCTATCACACTATGTTCTCCTATGTTTTTGGTATTTATATACTTGCTTCTTCGCGTTATATTACATTTACTCCCAATTATATTTGTTTCATCTATCCATCCATCTATAAGATCCCCATACGCTTTTTCCTTTTATTACATGTGTATATGGGCCGCAAATTCATATTATTTTATTTACAATATTCTTATCTGGATACACTTGTTCCAATTATGTTCTGTGGGTTATTACTACCAAACCCGGTGAAGTCTGAGCTAGAATAGCCAATCGTATACTCGTTATCCGTTCTGATGAGACTACGCTAATGTCGGACAGGTTTGTAGTGATTACATAGTTAATATATTGTATCTATATTTGAGTATATTATTTTCTTGTCGTGCCATTAATATGCTTACACGTTATCGTTATCTCTTTCCTAACTGTATATACCGTCATTGCGCAATTACCTATCTGTTGTAAAAGCCTGAAGAGCGTTAGTCTACAGATAAATATAATAGAATTATAGTTAACTTTCCTATCCGCCCACGTTATCCGACTCCCGCGAAACGAAAATGAATCATTATTCGCTTCTCGACAGAGCGTTAGTCTACAGATAAATATAATGGAATTATAGTTTACTTTCCCATCCGCCCACGTTATCCGACTCCCGCGAAACGAAAATGAATCATTATTCGCTTCTCGACAGAGCGTCAATCTACAGATAAATATAATGGAATTATAGTTAACTTTCCTATCTGCCTACGTTATCCGACTCCCGCGAAACGAAAATAAATCATTATTCGCTCAGTTAAGGTCACCCCTCTGGTACATCGTATACGTTTAATCCGTGCTTCACGGCCAATTCCTATAAATTATTTATGGGGCGTTTTCCTCTCGCGATCCCCCAATTAGGACCTGCCTTCCTATTCGCTCATATTCTGCATCTCTGTTGCACGGGAATACACTCGAGACCACGATTAATGACATTTAAACGGTCTCAAAAATCCAGCAAAAAGCCCATAATTCAGAAACCTCGTGGAACTGTCAATATCATCGTCACCTTAGAGTAGACGTTAATCGGTTTTTTAACGGCTAAAAACGCAATAACCGCGACCCAAAGCTCTGAAATCCGTGTTCAGTATATTTTTATGGGGATCACATGTGGACCGCTCGGACCGCATCGATCGTCAACCATTTGTACCAAACACGGCTTTACCACAAGATTGATATGATTTATAAGAATTGAATAGTGACTGCTCGTAGCCTATATCCGATCAATCGCTACTAACTCCCTCCCAATACTAGCGTTTCATCATTCCCAAATTTTTTGTAGCTCCAATACTCCGCCAGGTGGGTTTAGCTCAATTTTTCCCGCGTAGCATTTAAATCATCTTAGAATTAAAAATAAAAATAATAAAAAAAAAAATCTATAGAAACAGGTGATTCATCACAAGCAGTTGGCTTTGAATTTTGGACGAAAGTTTACAGAAGCATTATTCAGGATTACATAATAATAAAAAAAATGAAGAAAAATAAAGATTTGTAGTGACAGGAGTGAAAAGACGTCACAGGGTGTAGATTTTGATTTTTTTTAAATGTTTATAATTTTTAAAACACACGGCTTAGATTTTTTTAAATATTTTTCTGATAATAATTATGACTTGGCCTATGACTTGGTCGAGATACGGGATACCTGTTCAATGTATATATTCTATAACCTCAAATTTGATCCGTCAAAAAAAATTCACATTTTGATCAGTATTCTATAACACTGAAAATTTTAAGGTACTGATACACATGCTTATTTTTTAGCATGCTCATTAGCATACTAAAAACTAGCATGCTATAACAACTCTACACACTTGCTCGTTATTAACATGCTTATTTTAATCATGCTCATGAATGAGCATGCTTAAAGCTAACAATCAAACACACATTCTTATTACTGACATGCTCTTATCATAGAATAGAGACGCTCTTGTTCAAAATGGAAACTGCAAACTGAAAAAGGAAATTCAAATGAACCAATAAATCAAAACAGTTCTCGAGTTTCCATTCGCAGATTTTTTATTTAAGTTTTTATAATTTTTAATGTAAGATTTGAATCATTCATGTCGTTTAATAAAGTTTCATAAACATTATTTCTTCCTGTATTGTGTATTTTTATATAGCGGTGACCGAGTATTCCACAGACATTCGTGATTCCTATTATTAGTTACGAAAAGTAATGTTTTCATCTCCCCAACGAGCCATATTTGTTTCATCTGTCGCGGACTGAGAAGATCGCATTGATAATCGATACTAGCCGCGAGTGATATTAGCAAGCTACAAAAGAAATCCCTTCTCAAGGTGAATGACATTAGCATGCTTATAAATCAACCGGCGGTTGATTTTTGAGCGTGCTACTAATGTGCATGTTCATTACTAGCAATGTGCGTACACGCCGTACACACATGCTACTAAATAGCAATGGCTCAGGAAGCTCAATACTGCGCATGCCACTAATGAGCATGTGTATCAGTACCTTTAATTTTGACGTAATGGATATTATAAACAATAAGTATATAAATTTATATTAGCTGATAAAAATAAGTTGGTTTCACATATATCAACTAATTTTTTCGCCCAAATACTTAATTAAAGTCAATACTTAAGCTATAATTATAGAAATATTGAAATTCGACAGTAAGGATGTTTATATCCTGAGAAAAGGATGGTTTGCTATACAAAAAACAGCAGCCGAACAGAATCACTGTCATAACGTATATAGTTTAACAAATATTATTTTAAAATAAAACACAAATCACCTTGTTTTTTTTTATTTTAATAATAATGTCACCACAAAGCTCAAACCTTCATTCAGAAGAAAAAATATTCTTTGAACAATAAATATTACATATCAAAGTATAAGGTTGATTAAGCTAAGAAGATTCTTTGTATTTGTAATGTATACGTGTAATTTTAATAATATATTGAGGGTAAAACCGGCCATATCTTGCCAGATTGTAATAGTAGGTAATTGAAATTAAAAATTTGTTAGTATTCAAAGAAGAAGTGGGTCGATATTTGTATTGTGAGAATCATTGCGGAATTTCTGGAGAATTTATTAATAGATATTAAAATATTCGATTCTTATTATATGGGCGACGCACACACAATAATAATCATCTTATTATAGACGCACCTTTATACGTAAAAAATAATGTACAGATTTCTTCGTAGATTTAGTTTGAGTAGCTTGTTGGTCTTGTGGTTATGACTCTCGTATCGTGATCCAAAGGTCGCAGGTTCGAATCTCACTCCAGGCAAGCAAGTGAGTCCTATTTTCATAGCACAGGCGTTTAGCTTAATTTGAAAATAGTAAGAATATTGATGTGACACGAATTCAGTGTTCACATCTCTATTTAAAAAAAAAAGATCTTTTACACTTTAGACAGTAATTACACTCTCATTTTAGCAATCAATGAAAAGTAATATTTCAAGAAAAACCTATAATTGTATGACAATCATCGAGACTGCGCTGGCTGCTGAACTATTGTTTACCAATAATACTATAGAAATTTATTGAAAATATTTGAAAATCAATATCACAGGCTTTATTAACTCGCGTAAAATTTTTTTCAGATTCGGAATATATCACGGCCGAGAAATTCGATGGTGAGGGGAGAGGTTATTTAAATCAATATTTAAGCATTTTAATGCCACACAATACATGTTCATGATATCACCGGAACTGTGTGGTTTAAATACCTTCGCAAGGTCCTTGGGCTTAAATCTTCAAAATCTTTCAGCGCATCACTTCTAAAAGCTTCCAGGTTTTTTCCTTGAAGACATCCAATCCCTTTCATCTGAAGCCTTTCTGTCTCCATGGTTGCTCCAAAAGTGGACCGTCTGTATATATAATAATGATTACTTTATAAAATGCCAAAAATTTAATGACATTTCTAACATGTATTATTGAATTCTTAATTTTGTTTTGATATTCGTTTTGTAAAATTTATTTTAAGCTACTCGAAAAGAGATGTTCGTTCCTACGTACTGGGTCTATTATTCGAATATTGAATTAATACGGTTTTGACTCTTGCAAAAATATAATATATTTCTCTCTCATGTGCACTACCACTGGCATCATATAAAAGCAGAAGACATGATGACAGATGAGATAATCATACCAAAGCTCTCAGCGGTTGACCTATACTTATATTTATAACTATGACGGGTGGGGGTGGAGATTTCATACTTCTGCCTTAATGTACTTAATATCTATGGAAATATTATCTTCTTCAACATTAGTAAAAGAACTTTATATATTTATATTTAAAGAAATATTTGCTGAACAATAATTTAATCAGACATTTATATGCAAAATAACTTTTAAATACCAATGGTTTAATAAATTATTATGATGACATCCACTCGTGTAACAGTGGAAAAATGGCTTTTTGATTAAAGAATATTTGATAATTAATATTATATTTGTGGCAATGAATTTTATTTCATTATTTATTTAATAATATCACCAGACTATAGAAATAGAAAGAATTACACATAATCGAGTATTTTCTAGCACTCTGAACGTTTCAGAATCATTAAAAATTACCAAAAAGGTTTAGAAGTTAGTCGATCATACCCAAACGGTAGCGAAATAACATTCTTTACACATAGGTATAGAGGGCGACATAACTGCTACGCGAAACAGTTTATTGGGACAGTTCGGCGATTCCATAGAAACAATACTAGCGAAAGCTGCGACTAGGGCAAATTATAAGCCACCAGCGAAAATAGATTACGAGAGTTCCTACCAGGTATTCGATAATGAATAATTAAATATACACAGACTTCTATAAAACTAAATAAAGTGTCCCACAGACAAGAGGAAGTCTCTCGATAGTGACAATCAGTTCAATTTCATAAAGCGATTATAATCCAAGATAAAGAGGATCAAAACAATACAATAGAAATTTGAACAAGTCAAAAGTGATGGTATCCTAGAAGGATGTAAGTAAGACAATGTATGAAATAATAGTAGGCGATGAATGTTCGAAATCAGTAGATGAGTTTGTGTATTTGGGAAGTAGGTTCAATAGAAGAGGGTGTGAGAATAAGGTGAACGGTGCTTTGAATGAAATAATATCTCGTATAATATGTATTCCGAGGCGATAGCGGTATACAATGCATTTCTGTTACCAACACTGATGTATGGAAGTGAAGCCCGGAGCTGGCAGAAGAGGAACGAAAATAGATGCTGTGAAGATGAGATCCCTTAGACGTGTGTGGTAAATCCATTAATGATGGAGCAAAGAATGAAGATATTAGGAATGAATGTAAAGCTGATCTTGGCGTTATTAATAAAATTAAACAAAGATTACTCAGATGGTTTGGGCATATTCAGCAAGTGATTGAGGAAATAATGGTAAAAAAAATATGTAACACAAGTTTTGAAAACGCCAGAAAGAGATAGCGACATGGAAGTTTAACCAAATAATGGAGGATGGTCCTATTAGAAGCTTCAACAATCGTCGAACTTTCATGCGAAAGTGGATGAGGCGAGAGTTGTAGGTCAGGAAAGAAGAGTTTAGTGCTTTATTCTCTCTGCCTACCCCCACGGGGAAACGGCGAGATGGTAGCTAATGTAAAGCAATAGGATAAAGTGGGAGGAGCTGCAAAATAAAAAGACCAGGCATGTGATAATTTATCACCCGAAGAACCAGATGCTGAGAGTGACTGGAGCCTCTGAAACGACAATAGAGAAGGTACCGAGTATTGTATAGTTGGGATGCAATTTAAGTGGAAGATGGGATCCTTCGGTTGAAATCAAATGCTGCATTGAATAAGCTCGTTAAACCTTTTACCGAATGTTCAGATGCCACTTATTTTCGGTATTATTTTATGAAATAGAAGCATGGACGCTTACCGAAGAATTGATAAGGTGGCTCGAGGCATTCGAGATGTGGATCTACAGAAGAATACTCCAAATAAGTTGAATGGACAGAGTTACGAAAGAAGATGTTATGTTTCGGATGAATAAAGAAAAAAAAGTTATTGAAACAATAAAAATCCAAAAACTTGAATATCTTGGACATGTGGTGAGAGATCCAGAGGAGTACGAGATCCAGCATCTCATAATGCAGGGGAAGATTGCCGGAAGTCGGGGCCTGGAAGAAGGAGAATATCATGGCTGAAAAACTTGAGACAGTGGTTTGGCCAGTCTACTATAGAGCTCTTTCGAGCCGCAGAATAAAAGTCTCGTAACCAACATAATAGCTAATGACCGTTGAACGGAAAGGGCACAAAAAGAAGAAGAAGAAAAATAGAGTCTGCTCTAGAGTACGAAAACAGAAGGGGTCTTGACTTGAGACTTGATGGAAGCAGCGCAAGACAGGGGAATATGGAAGGACCTTGTGGGGGATTTGGAAGCATAAGGGGATGAAAATGATGATGATAATGATGATTAGAATCAAGTTTGTTTCCAGTGTTTCCAGTGATGAGTAAGTAGCTTGTTGGTTTTGTGATTAGGACTCTCGCCTCGTGATCCAAAGGTCGTTGGTTCGAATCTCACTCCAGACAAGTTAATCCTATTTTCATAGCACAAGCGTTTAGCTTAATTTGAAAATAGTAAGAATATTAATGTGACACGAATTCCGTGTTCGCATCTCTATTTTTTTTTTAAAAAAAGTGACTTGGGTGATTAAATAAAACTTTAATTAATTTCAAATGTTTCATTTGTCTCACGCCAGTACGATTGCGTGACAATGTAAATCATTTTTTAAACCACCCTTGGGAAGAGCCGTGACTTGGGTACGAGACGTGGTGTAACAGGAACAATCAACCTTTCTTTCATCTTATTCCCCCTGACATCAATAATATTATCCATAAAAATATTTGTACATTCAGTAGTACATTAACTTTGATGTAATTAAAATGATTAAGAACATTAAAAGACAGTCATTTAAAACAATACTCTCTTTATTGTTTAACGAAAAATTAACATTCAAACCTTCATCCTAATAATTGCATACAGAATGTTTGTATTTAAAAAATATATATACATACATATTATAAAAGAAGATCACATGTTATAAATGAATTACGCGCTAGAATATACTAAGATTCAATGTGCAAAAATTACAATTATGCTATACAAAAATACAAATGTTCTTAATTACAAACCCAAAACGTGGAACTGTGCACCTGATAATACACTTTTACCCTTTGACTCAACATTGTGCAACGTAGTACAAAAATATATTACAAAATATTCAATAAACTTAACTAATAAAGATTTAATGATTCATATTTTTAATTTGAAGCACCCAAAACACGTTTTTTGTTATACCTTATAATTATACTAAGTCTGTAAATTGTATCAGCTTTTGATGAGGATAATCGATTAGGTTTAAGTAAGCTCGATGGCCTTATGCTACCGTCGTTGCCCTCTTGCGGGACTGCAGGCGGACATTGAAGCCATCTTCACGCTTGAGGATGATGTCTGCCTGGAGCTTGAAGTCTTCTTCGGTGACGTCAGAGTAGACGCGGAAATTCCTCAGGATTGTTGACAGAACGATCTTCAACTTGAGCATGGCGTACTTGCGACCTGGAAACAATATCATTTTATTATATCAATTTTTCTACATGTATTGCAGTCATCAGTATACGAGGGGTATAAAAGCAAAGACAGCAATATCCCATTGAGTTGTTTCTGTGATAAATAAAAAACCTGTCCCTACTCAAGAAAATTGAAACCTTCAACTTATTGGAAATATAATTCTTAAAAAAAATTGCCACCTCAGTTTTTTTTTATATATACATGTATAAATAAATAAATATTAAACTTTAAAGTGTATATATTATGTATTAGTCTAAGATCCCGATGAAGGTCGACCTTCACCCATTTCTTTCCCGAAGAAATATATTTTTTAGCAATCATAATACGTGAACAAACATATTGCGAATGGGTTGTCGAGTGAAATTAAGTCAAGCCTACCTTTAATTAAAATTAATGTGATACATTTTTTAAACTTTGCAAGCAGAGTCGTGGCGATGATCAAGAAGATCTATCAAATTTTCGTTAAAAAATAATAATAATTATAGTATAATTTTGGATTTTTCAAATTTTTAATGGTTTTTTTCAAATCGGAATCATTCCAAAAGTTTGATTACTAGCAACGGCGGCCCGATAACGTCGCGGAATATTTTCAAAATTTGAATTACTCCGTCGGTATACATAATAGGTACTTCACTACGAATTTCGAAAATCTAAATTGACTGACAAATGTTTTTAGAATCTAATCTTCAAAGCATGAAGTGTCTTATAAAAGCTCAAAACATCTGACATTTTAGAAATATATTAAATTACTGTAAGTTTAGTGTTATGTTATATGTTTTAATTCGTCCATAATTGTTGTTATATTTTAAAAAGAAATAGAGTATAATAAAAACTTGGTTTTTATGAGTTACTTTTCTTAATTTTTTCGATATTGTTGCCATTTTTTATTCCCCTCATATGTTGTAAAATATAATACAAGATAAGACTTCTATGGCAAATCATACTAGATTAAAGTATATTTTCCGGCGATTCTGATGAAATTTTCGATCTTTCTGTATTAAGAATGATGTTACATACCGACACAACTTCTGGGTCCGGCGGAGAATGGCACAAACCCGTAGTAGTGCCTGTTGGCGCACTTCTCGGGGAGGAAGTTGTCGGGGTTGAAGGTGTTGGGGTCGTCGTAGATGTCCTCGCGGCGGTGGAGCTTGATGGTTGTGACCACAATGGTTGTTCCGGCAGGGATGGTGTAATTGCCAGATTCTGTAAAATAATACCAATGTAACATAAGTGGAGTAGCTAGTTGGTGTGGTGATCATGGCGCTCGCCTAGTGATACGGCGGTCGGTGGTTCGAGCCGCATTCCAGGACACCAGCAAGTTATACCTATTTTTATAGCACAGGTGCTTAGCTTAGTTTAAAAGTAGTAGGAATATTAAAGCGACACGTATTCCGTGTTCGCATCTCTATTATAAAAAAACCCATTGTCATTAATGATAGTAATTCAGTATATGAGAAATTACGACTTGTGTAACATATGGTTGTGTATTATCAAAATTTCTATGTAGTTTATGTAATAAATTTTGAGAAAGACGAAGAAAAATCAATATAAAAACATGCCTAACAAAATGTAATATTTAATATTTCTTTCTGACCTTAGATTCATTGCAATTTCTTTAAATGATTCATATTATAGTTTATTGCCCCAATACTTTTTGCATGAAAACAATCCGTCTTAAATAGCAAATCTTACTCAGTTTTAAGTCTGTGCTAATCTCTCTCGCGATGATTGGCACTGGTGGGTACATTCTTAGGGTCTCCATCAGACACCTCTCCAAATACTTCATCTCGAGTGTATCCTGGAAAGTGGCTGGCCTATCGGAGTCTCCGAAAATGTTGTCCAACTCTTCTATAACCTTACTCTGGATGCCCTGGTGGATGCCCATCAGGGAGAGGAAGAAACTGCTTCCGGCAGCGGTTGTGTCGTGACCCTGGTAATAAAATGATTGTAAACTTAATTACGCCAACAACATTCTCTGATAACAATGTTGGAAGATTAAATTTCTTAAACTTTATATGCTAATTAATATTGGATTATTTCATATATCACAATACTTTAACGAATAAACTTGAATCTAAAAGCTAAAAATAATAAAACTCATATGGAAACATTTGACAATCATTACAAAGATTCAACTATTAATGTCCAGGAAACTTGAAACCAATATGAAATACTGAAGATTTTGATAAATTCGCAGGTTTAGATTTATTTCTAGAGATAAACCAATTTCTTTTCGAATGGGGCGAGTACGCGGAGTCGTGGGATGACACATTAAATATAAAAAATGACTTACTCGGATAAAATGAATAACTTACTTCAAATATGATAGTGTCAACTTGTTCCTTCATCTCCGTGTCGCTGATTACGACGCCATTCTGAGAGCTCTCCAATAGGAGATCCAGGAAAGCTAGCCTCTTCTTCTCTCCGATGTCATTTTCTTCCACGTCCAAGTCGTCCTTGAGTTTGTCGGATTGGCCGTACGAAAGTCCTTCAACAACGTTCTTTTCCTTGGCTACCTTCACCTTATCTCTTGCGGCATTCTCAGCTTCTTCCCTCTTCAAGTTCTCGGCAAGGATGGAGGCTGATGAAGGGGTCAAGCCCTTAGCAAGCTCGTCCTTCTTTATCTTGATTACCTGTATAGAATACCGATGAGTCAAAATAAGTCAATTAATTGACAAATATCTCCAGATAAGTATGATTGGTATTGTTTAAACTGTTGAATCAAATGTTATCAGTAAATGAAGACAAAATTCACAGAAAAAAATTACTTAAGCTGCCTTACAAGCTTATCTTCTACGGCGTGTGTACCTGTAAGAATCAATTCCACAAATATTGAAGTCCGATCACGTGATGTACAAATACAAACACAGCTCTCAATGCAGTCGTTAATAGAATTAGTTGTCGCATTGCGTCTAAACCAACAAAACATGAATTATCTTCCTATCTCCCATAGTTCTCAATACTATACCTAGCAAATAATAATGAATACATACATACATATCCAATAAATGTATTACTCAGCGGTAAAAATATAACCACCAAAAGCAAACCAATCTATAAGAGGAAATGTTAGTGTTATTTAAACAAAAAATAAATTTAGTTAGCATATTTCTAAAAATAGTGCGGAGATGAATATTTAAGTATTTACTCTGTATTTGTGACTATAAAATAACAAGAAAATATTATGCAATACACTTAACCAGATTGTTTTTTTTTTCATTGTAGTTTTCACATCATATGTTTTTGAATAATAGTGAATTTGCAATTCTATTATTGATTGTCGTCATGAATGTACAAATAGTAATCCAATATATTTGTTTATTTATTTTAGTCCTTTCTGTGATGATTAAATACCAAATAATTTCGTGAGATTTATTGTGTAATTAATGAATGGTATGGATATGTGATAAATTATGGAAGTGAAATATTTGATTCGTAATATTGATTTCTTTATAAAAAATAGGTACGCACATGGGACCCGTTGATTCCCTAGTTAAATTATTCTCATACCAGAGATGCTGTTCATTAGAACTTGCAATCTGTACCCACCATTTATCGAATCTATGTGATTTTTAATTTTTTTATTAATCAATTAATATAAGTACAAGGTATCCCAGAGACTATATTTCAAACGGGGCCTACGGTTAGGAGACATCAGTAGCAACCCATTGGGAGTTATATAGGTTATACAAACGAATTTGTTCGTCGAAGTTATTGGAACTTATGCATGCTTAGAACATGTGAACGAGTTTGTGTATTTGGGAAGTATGTTTAGTAGAGACGGCAAGGCTGAGAATGACACCGAAAGGAGAGTGACTGCGGGAAACAAAGTTAATGGTGCTCTAAATGCAATTATGGCCAATAAGAATCTGTCAAAGGAAGCAAGACTAGCGGTATATAACGGAGTTCTAGTGCCAACCCTAATGCATGGAAGTGAAGCCTGGAATTGGCAAAAGAGGAATGAAAGTAGACTGAATGCGGTAGAAATGCGGTCACTAAGATGCTTGTGTGGAAAATCTTTAATCGATAGAGTAAGGAATGAACAAATTAGACGTGAATGCAATGCTGGCTGTAGTGTGGCAGATAGAATAAAGAAAGGAGTGCTGAGATGGTTTGGTCATGTGGAACGTATGAACGAGGAAAGGATGGTTAAGAAAATATATTAGGCGAGTATTGAAGGCAACAGGAATTGAGGGCGTCCGAGAAAGACCTGGCACGATCAGATACAACAAGTGTTTGAGGATGGCCCCGTTAAAAGCCGCATGAGAAGATTTATGAATGTGACCGAAGCAAAAGTGGTGTGCCAGTATAGAAGAGTGTGGCGTTCAATCCTCTCTGCCTACCCCTGCGGGGAAACGGCGTGATGGTTAGTTAGTTAGTTAGTTAGTTAAATTAAAGTATTCTTACCCTCTTCGTGAGTCCGTGGATGGTGTCCAGGAGCTTGACCTGAAGGGTGGCGAGATTGGTGAGATTGAAGAGGATGTCTGGTCGGAGCCACAACTTGGTTTGCCTGGCGTGGGTGATGTCACACATCTTCATCACAGCTTTCGCATATTCGAAACCGCGATTTCCTTGGGTCGATTTGCTCACACCCATAGCGGTTTCTGTGAAAAACGGATAAAAAACAATATTACATATATATGTCCTGAAGTAGTCTATATTACATTTTGTATATAACACTTTGCGGCTTGAAATTAAAATTAAATAATATTGTTTACAATTTATTTTATTATTGTTAACAACAAAACAAAAACAAATTGACAATGCATATGACATGTAATGTGATCAACATATGATAAGATCAGACCCATTAATATATTGTTTTTTCAAATTGTGATTTAGTTAAATTGTTCTAAAGAAAATTGCGATTATCGATGGAGGAAGTCAACGAGCTCTCTGAGAAAGTTGGTTCCATGCGTGATTTAATATGTACAACACTAGTACGTGCATAGATGCACCCACACGTCCGTACGTACGTGCACTAAAACTTGCAAATGTGTACTGTTCTTATGAATTTAAATTAATTCCACATACCATCCTAATCGCACATTTTCTTCCTAAGAAATAACAGAGGTGTAATGCAAACAAACGTGAAAAATTATTAACAAATACAACGAATCTGATTTACAAGGGACTAAACGGCATTGCAATGGATTAGGGTGCCTTGTACGAAAAAAAACAGTTAAAACTTATGAAATTGATACGTATGTATGCGTTATCTTACCTAATAAGTAAGGGAGATATCTTAAATATCTCAATATAGAAATATTACATCTTCATCATGTACCTATGGTTCTGGATGAAAAACATTACTATTCACAGGCCTTTTATGGAAAAAAGTATGAAAATAAATGTAAAATATAAGCATTATATTTTTATAAACAATATATAAATCGTCATTGCCATATATGTTGTTGAATAATGTTGAATATTAGGTATTATATATATCTCAAAATTGTAATAATCTAGCAATGTTTGTAATCGAAATCTTCAAAGTCTGAAATTAATAATGGTGGAGGTGATGTAGCACTTTAATTCAGATGACAGTAGGTATTCAAAGGCTAGTAAATCTAATAACTTTATTTTGAGAATATTATCCGTATCGATATATGAGATAGGAGGGATTGCAGATTTTACGACTTTTTTTAGTCAGTAAACTGCAGCGAGCTATTGTTATGATCCTTTAAACTTTACAATGTTAAAATTTTTATTATCATTCGTTAAAATTATCAGAAAGATAAGCCTCGCCAAAAAAATGTCTTACCCAACATAATTTCCACGGTGCACTCGCTCATGTAGTCATGGCAATCAAAGTTCTTAGTTCCTTCTTTCCTCAGCTTGGCCACAAGGTCGCGGGAGTTGGCATTGAACAGGTCAATGAAGCTCTTGAGGACGTTCAGATGGAATGTGGGGGCGATCAGCTTACGGTGAGAACGCCACTTTTGTCCTAAAATTTAAAGAAATTAATTTTAACACCCCTATACAAAATAAAATATTCTTTCTTGGTTGGTTGATATGAAACGATCAGGGTTGATGACTTTTGTAGAGAGAATTAATTTATAATAATTTAAACAGCAGGCATTGTAAAATGATACACATGTTTAAATGATAGAGTTTAAGGTTGATTGGTATTGTATTTGACTACATATTTAATATTCATTTAAAGAAAACAACATGCTTGTTATTCATTGTCAAAATTGGATAAGTTTCTCACATATAAGTTTATATATGCTTTGTTTTATTTAGTTTTAATCAGATTTATTACCAGTACTGATGAGAAGACCATTTCCTAGCCATGGCTCGAAGAACCTGTATTCCTTGGATTTGTCAATGAAGACATTACTGCTCAGAATAAGTTCCACGTCATCCGGGTGGTACAGGAAAACAATCAGCCTCGGCCCGAGCCATACTTTTGCAACATCTGCAAATTCTTTACTCTTCTCGTAGAATTTTTGGAAGTTGGCTGAAAATAATAATCATATAATTATATAATGTTGTAATATACATTTTAGAGAAAATTACATTTAGGACATGGGTTATTTTTTAACTGCATCAAAATAGTAAAGAAATAGTGACTCGGGTAATGATTAATGTAATATGAAATTATAATGAATTCTTTGATCATAAGATCACGTAAAACATCGTTCCCGAAAAAATGATTCTTATCGAAATTGTTTCCTTTGTGTCTATTTATTTGTTTTTATCTAGTTATTATTATTATTATTATATTAAGAAAATGGATTTATTTCAGTTTAAGATGATGCACAGTTTCCGAGTTCTTGTATTGACGCAGTGCTGCATAAAATAAGACATTATTATTATTGGACTAACTTTGGCTACATCACACGTGATGAATTATTAATTAGCGTATCTATGACAGAACTATTAAAATACTATAACTGTGTAAAAAGATATGAAAAATATACTCTACATAAGAGCATTAAGAGGAATAAGTATTTATTCCCGATTATGTATAATAGAAAAATGGTTCTCTTCACTAAATTTCGTTTTTAAGCCCTATTAAACATAAGTGCTTAGTAGTATATGGCGGCTTTGAAATCGACAATACTTAACAGTCAAAATATAATTAGGTATAAAATAAATTTCATTAATTTACATAAAAAAGAAACCACATTGCTGACCAGGAAGAATTTGTGGAAAGACAATGGAATATATTTGATAGACTTTGACTTGCTGTATAAATTAATACGCAATCCCAAAGTGACGAAATTATAGAATTTATTAATTAGTAAACAGTCTAGTTATGAAAATTTGGAACATTGTGTTTTGTAAATGAATTCAGGTAAATGATTTTCAGTAAAAATGTAAATGATATAGGATAAAACATGTGATATTGTGAAGTTCAACGAAATTTTTACAAAAAAAAATAAATAAATAATATTTAAAAAAGTTTATCAAATTTTTAATTTGTACGATTTTTGCATTTTAAATACCTATTCCGTTAATTTAATTTAGTATCTACTCAATATTAAAGAAAGATATGTTCTATAACTAAGTTACACTGTATTTTTAAACTATAACTGTTTAGTTTAAGGGTGCAGAGATTCTGGAAACTGAAGGAATTGTTTCTCTGCTAGAAAATATACTAGTAAAGTCGTAAATAATCTTTTTATGAATGATTTTATTGATTAAATGAATCTTTTAGAATACTTATTAGAAAAAGATATTAAAAATATGTAAAAAAGATTCCTCGAAAATTGTAATTGAAGGATAACATTAATCAAAATTTCATATCCAATGAGTGTTGATTTTAGACGTTGTCAATGCACTTTGTTCGGCAAACAGCATCATTCTGCAGCGCTTAACACACACACACACACACACACAGGCTATCATAGATCTCTACTCGAAGCGTGCGTGAGTTGAATGCTGATAGTAAGGATCAAATAGTATTGAAACAAAACATGATACATATAAGGTATGGGGGAACTTATTAAATCAAATGTTAAACAATGACGTATTGATAGTGAGTGCCTATTTATTTGTTTTTACGAAAATTATGTATCCTATATGCTTAAAAAACAAAAAATACTAAAATGATATTCTTTTAAAATATGACTAAATATATTATAAATTCGTCAAGTATTTAACGCTGTCATTAATGAGCTATATTTGATTGGAACATTATAATAAAAAGTAGGTTTAATGATCTGATTATCAAAATATTGCATTGAGTAATGTAAGTAAAGAGATTTTATTTCACTTTTTACGTCGAAAATGTTGCCATTGTTGTTACAGCTGGTTAGTTTACAGATGATTGATTTTAGTATTGAACATTTGAATTGTTTGTTGGTGTAGTGGTAATGATTCTCGCCTAGTGATCCACTGGTTGGTGGTTCGAATCCCATTCCAGGATACCTTCAAGTTAGTTCTATTTTCTCAGCACATGTATTTAGCTTAATTTGAAAAAAAATAAGAATATTGATGCGCCATGTATTCGGTGTTCGCATCTCTATTTAAAAAAATTACATTATTCAAGTCTGTATACTTAAGTACATAATAAATTTTTTTAAAGTACTTACAGTGAGAAGATCCCATAAAATCTAAGGTGTTTCCAATGATGGGAAGGCCAGCAGGCCCGGGAATCGATTCTGCGAGCTCCAGCATGTGTCTTCGGGACAGTTTCCAGTAGACATAGTAGAGGACCAGAGCTGGGATCAGGAGCATGTAGAAAAAGTTGGAAGCACTCACTAAACTTGTGGTGGCTTCCAAACCTTCAGTCGCTGTAGAAACACCCATCTTGCCCTTTCAACTTTATTACTAGAAAAATTAAACATATTGTTTTAGAGAACATAAAATAAATTAAATTACTTGGACCATAGAGTTCGACGGCGTTACTCAAAAATAGTAAACTGATTGATGAATCCAAAAGATTATAATAGCTTTGATAACAAGTCTTTAAAGTAATGGTAAATGGTAAAAAAAATCGATTATTTTATTTTATTTGTAAGTTACAGATAAATCATATTATTGTTATGTAGAAACTTTGCTTGAAAAATATTATTGATTCAATATTTTCATAAATTTCCCTTTATTTTTCTCAGTATAATAATAGTAATAATAGTAGTTATAATTAATTTTGTCCTCATATTGAACTATAGTATGCTTTTTAAGACTTCTTTTCAAGGCAGATTTATGAAGACTATTTCTTAAACAAATTCAAATATTCAACTGCCATATAACTCTGACAATATTTTTAAAATTTTGATATGTGAATTTATTTTATGTCTGAAAATAAGCTTTTGTAGGGTGCCCCTTTTTTTGAAGAACGAAATTTAGGCAAAAGAAAGAAAGTCACATTATTTAGATTAGTGTGATTAGAAAATATTATTCGATTTAAGTGAAATTTTTATCATTTTTATTATATTATACGCTTATAATATAATATAATTACATATTCATACGCTTATTTATCCGATATTCAAAAATCTCTCTTAATACAACAAAGTGCGAAAACCTATTTTGAGAAGAAGAGATTTTCTAAGAAAAAACTGTCGGACTACCAAATGAACTTTTTTCTAAACAATCAGCGTAACAAAAAAATAAGTTTTTATTTTTTTCATACGTCTCATATCTGGATCATTTGAATTTCATTTTATTACTTTTGATATGCGTTTTGATGCCAAATTATTTATAAATAATCACATTTCCGTTACGTAATAATAAGATACATAACATTCCGATATATCACTTGTTAAACATCACTTTTCAATTAACAATTTCACTCAATCAGCTTACACTGAAGTAACTCAAAATATTTTTCACTGTTTCCTTTCAATACTTTAGTAATATGAAATCTTTCCGAATTACCTAATTAATGTAATATGCTGATGTCTAATGCAAACTGGTGGGCAGCTACTGATTGTAAACCGAATGCCAGTGGCTTATATATACTCGCATACAAAATTTGGATTTGCATTATTCGCACGTACTCGGACGAGGTGGTGAACCATTGACGTCAGTGATCTATCAAAATTATGTAACTGTCAAAAAAATATGATACGATACATCGTGCAATTACATGCAATTTTAATTCGCTTAATTTCTGCCTTTTTAGGGATTTTTTCGTAAAATTTATATAGGACAATGATGGTTAAATCGTTATTTTTACCGGTTGTACACGGTGTAGTGATTTGAGATTTGTATTTTATTGCATCGATGATTAGTAACTGAGTTATAACTGTTGTCTAGTACAGATGATTGCTCATCGAATTGCAATTGAATAATCAGTTATTAATCACAGACAAAAACAGATATTAATCTCAAATAATGCTTAGTGTGTCACCGTTTAAAACATCATCGCTAATCTCGCTAAGCTCGCTAATCTCGAATCAAAAACTTTTTTTTTTCTACAGTAGATGTCGAAGGTGTTTCCACGTGCTATTTAATTTTTATTATTTTATAAAAAATATGTTTCCATAATACATCCGCTTTCACACACTTAAGGAGATCTACGTAGGTACAAGTTTAAGAGAACATGTACTTGGATTAAACTTTTGTCACAAAATACGCTGAAAGGAGAGTTCAGAGCTAGTGCGGAACAAGCTGTCGTTCGTTGTAAATTGTATTTTTGAAGGCAGAGCGGAATGACCAGCAGATGCATATCGTTCATTATCGGCAAACCATACGCCATGAGAGTACATATGGTAAAAAGTAAAATAAAACATAGAATATACAAACATTGTAGAATTGAAGCGCTTATAATAAACCCTCGATATAACGGACTAATTCGGGCGAGAAGGTGTCGCTTAAAGCCAAACGACCCGTGTTGTAATAAAATATGTTTTATGAATGTACCTATATGTTAAAAAATTTACAAACTAGTTTACCTGTTTTTACTTATGTAGATGCGTTTATGTAATCAGATAAGTTATGGTAGTATGACAAGTTTGTTATCAGATTTTTTTTCTACACATATTATTATTGTTCATATACTCACTGTAGTTTTGAGACAAATAATATGTACATGCATGTATATTTTATTTAACAAAAATATAATTTACTTCAAAAATATACGTAACTTTTTTGGATTATTCGCATAAATAATCAAATTAAATTACTTATAAAAAAATAAGTCATATATCCTGTTCGCTAAAATTTGTTAAAAATAGCAGTGATTTAATAAAAAGAAATATCCTGTTAATTTAATTTCAAGAAAATCATGCTTTTATAAAGTTTGTAATTTTCACGCATGATCATGATTACACAAAATGGATGTTTTGTCCGTAAAATGAAGGATTTACTTATTCGGATCTACTGTAGAAAAGAGAATTTTTTTCTTTGGGCGGTAATTTTTGGGACACACAGTAGACTAATTTATATTTTTTAATATAGGTATATACTTCAAAGGTTACACTTAAAATTTTCACCCATAGGTTAATCGATAAGGAAAAACATATTTTTAATGTTTGACGCACGATATTTATAGACATATATTTTAACTATTTAATAATGTACATTTAAACAATATATTTTCCGTAATGCTAGTTAGTCCAAGTGAGCAAGGGATACGAGGTTTCCAGTGAGCGTGACACTAGTTTCACCTGCGTAGGGATCCGGATTCGATTCTTGTTGATGCGTAATCTATACATCATTTTTTTATGAAATAAAGGATATAATAATATAAACATTTTATTTATGAAATCAAATATTTTATCTCGGTCAGTTTCTAGCTGCATACCGGAACGTTATCATTATAGTTTTTCAACAATGTATAAGTATTGTGGAATTCATTTGACGTAGTCATATAAATTCCACACATGTCGCATGACTTCGTCAGTGATATATTAAACCACTAAAAATAGCAATCACGAAAGTTATAGCTGACACAAAACCAACAAGGCGCAGGAGTTTAGGAAGGTCTAAAATAAGGTAGAGCAATAATGTCTTCAATGACATATTTGTCTAAGAAATCCAGGATTTGATAGGAATTGCATGTAACAGGGAGAATAGAGAATAGAAGAAGAATTTTGAAGAGGTTTCAAGACTCACCAGTGGAAGTAGAGCCGATGGTGGTGATGATAATGAAAAAAAAAATGAAGTAGAGTACTATTATATATTGTTTTGATCAAATTTTTCTGATATCACCATCATATAAATGTACGGCTAAATGTTCATATATCAAAATTATATTATGAAATGAAAAAAAAAACCAACCATAAGATTGTTTTTAAATTTAATTTTTGAATGTACTAAAAAGTGAAAAATAAATTTTCGGCCGGCGCGATATAAGATGGGCGCTTATGATATTGATATAGAATTCTGTTGTTGACGGAAGGAAATCGTTAATATTTCATCTCTTATTTATTTTTTACAGACAAATGTGCCACATTCGGAGAGGAAAGAGGAGGAGAATCAGCGGGCTGCCGCAGATAGGTAGTATTGGGATCAGTGAGGCCACTATATGTATTCTTGAATTTTTTGAAAAAATTCATGAGAGCAAAGGTAATGCGAGTATGGATTCCTTTGAGGCGTCAGGTGGATTTATGAATGGTGACGATAGTGTGAATGAGATAACTGAGGAAGAAATCAAAAGGGCATTGAAGCACATGAAGAATGGCAAGGCTGTGGGTTATGACAATGTTGCTGCCGAGTACATTAAAAGTGGTTGCCCAGTAATTCTCACGTGGCTTCATAGACTCTTTAACCAATGTTTAGAAGACATCCATACTCCAATGGATTGGAAAAGAGTTGTTATCATGTCTCTATACAAAGAAAAAGGGTCGCGAGTGGACTGCATGAGTTATCGGGCCATTAGCCTCATGTGTCCTGTTTTCAAACTGTATGACAGAATTTTGATTGAAGGAGTGAGGATGACAGTGAAGGGAAAAGAGCAAAGACAAAGAAAAAAGAGCGTTCACGAGTGGAAAAGGATGCATGGACCAGATTTCCTCACTGCTCCAGATGACGGAAGAGTTTTTGGCAAAGAACCAAAAAAATTTTGGACCTTTTTGGATCTCCAAAGTGTACGACAGAGTGAAAAGACTAAAGTTATGGAAGGTTTTATCTGAATACGTGATGAATGGACACCCACCGTATTTTCAGGACCGTTTTATGAGTGAAAGCACCCATATCGGTCCTACTTAAACCCCAGGTCGCCAGGTTGACATTTTTTTACTCTAAAGCCCATCTCCGTGTCACGTCGTGTAAAGGGCGACTGCGACCCTGAGAGACCTACAATAGTCCATTCACTATACCTCCTTCACATAACACACTTTATTGTAAATTATCAAAGAAAAGCATAAAATACAGGTAACGATAATATATAGCAAACATAGAAATAGAAAATTCATTTAAAATATAACAATAGATCATGGTAAAAGAGTAAATATAGAATTCGGGTGGGAAGAAGGACAGTGAGGGGACGTCTGGGGAAAGGACATACTTCCTAATAGTGAAGGACAAGACAAGGATGACACTTAAAGGCGGAGTTCAAGTCCGAGCACCACGGGTCCACAGTCTGAAGAAATTATCCACGAAGCAGCTCCCAGCGCGAAACCCACGTCCTGGCGAACTCACGGAAGTCCGAGGTTTCTCTCATTCTTGATAAGGTCACTGTTCCATGCGGAGCCGTGCCTCACCCCCTTCAGTCTTGCAATCTTAATCTCTCGCACATCTTTCATAAACCCACAAACCCAGAAGATGTGCTCCGACGTCTGAGCCACACGAGTGCAGGTGGACTAGTGACGCGGCGAGCCCCAGACTATGTAATTTTCTCCGAAACTCGCCATGTCCCGACACCAGCTGCATCGCGTGTGATCAAGCACCGGAGGACCTCCCCTGCCTTCCTGTCTCACGGCGACTCTGGGGAGGAAGGAGTATGTCCACCTCCCCAGTGGCGCCATGTCCCATCGTTCTTGTCATTTTTCCATAATACAGTAATTGGTATCTGAGGGACTGAAGTTTACCTCAAAAACAGTGATCTCCAGCCTCTTCAGCCCCATCGGTTTCGATCACCTGAAGATCAACGGGTAAAACATTCGCCAACACAGGCAGGGTCATACCTGACACCGTCCGGTAGTCCGCTGGCCTCTATTTAAAGCTGATGAGACCACCATGGTCCCCAGGCGATGAGCCCAGGCACCGGCGGCGTACGTGATTTGACTCACGTAGGTCGCACGGTAGATGAGGCGCACCGCCGTAGACCGTAGGCCCCAATCCGCGACGCTGACACGTTTCACCGACATGAAGAAGCTGGCAGCCCTCTCCGAGATCGCTTTCACATGTGCAAGAAAAAAACCCGATGTGTCCATCCATACTCCCAAATATTTCACAACTGTTTCAAATTTCACATTTGTGCCTTTCACCTTGAATTCTTTTCCTCCCACGAATATATGGTGAAGAGTAAGTTCATACAGGCAAACGCATCCCTGTATGAGGGAAGTAGTGATTGCAAGAGAATTAATGGAGCATTCACATAGTGGTTTGATATTACAAAAGGTGTGAAACAGGGATGCATAATTTCACCATGGATTTTCAATCTGTATATGGACAATTGTATAAAAGAACTGAAGGAACTAGAAGTATGAGTGAAAACGGATGGGCTCACCATATTCTGCCTACTATACGCAGACGATGCAGTATTAGTGGCTAGCAGTGAAGCCGATCTTCAGTGTCTGGTGTCCAGAATGTCCGATGTGTGCATGCAGAGTGAACTTATGATGAATATTAGTAAATCGAAAGTAATGGTGTTCGAGACAGAAGAAAGAATGACTAAGTGTGATGTAATTGTAAACAAAGAATGCTTAGAACAAGTTAATGAGTTTGTGTACTTGGGAAGTATGTTTAGTAGAGACAGCAAGGCTGAAAACGATATCTAAAAGATAGTGACTGTGGTAAACAAAGTAAATAGTGCTCTGAATGCCATTATGGCCAATAAGAATCTGTCAAAAAAAGCAGGACTAGCGGTACATAATGGCGTTCTAGTGACAACTGTAATGTACGGAATTGAATCCTGGAATTGGCAAAAAAGGAACGAAATTAGACTGAATGCGTTGGAAATGCGGTCACTAAGGCGCTTGTGTGGAAAAACTTTGGTCGATAGAGTGAGGATTGAACAAATTAGAAGTGAATGTAATGCTGCCTGTAGTGTGGTAGATAGAATAAAGAAAGGAGTGCCGAGATGGTTTGGTCATGTGGAACGTATGAGCGAGGAAAGGATAGTTAAGAAAATATATGGGGCGAGTGTTGAAAGCAACAGGAATAGAGGGCGTCCGCCAAAGGCCTGGCACAATCAAATACTACAAATATTAGAGGATGGCCCCGTTAAAAGCCTTAACAACCGTAGAGCTTGCATGAGAAGATGATATCTTTTTGGAAATTTGATAGACCGAACGGTGTAACGATATTGGCCTATTCAAATAGACATTGCTGAAAAATTATACGAAAATATCTATCTGCTAAAGTTTATAATAAAGAGAAGCTTCACAACCCGTTAAATACTCTATAATTAAATATTTGCCGGATAAGTAGGTGCGGGCGAGCTTTATTATTTCTGCACGCGGGCGTGTAAAGCAGGCTTTATGTTATTTTATTCTGATGAAGCGAGCCAATCAAAAACGTTTGTCCGCGGAACGAATTCGGCCAATAAGAGGCATTCTGAGAGTTAGACTTTGACTTTTACACGGGAGTTGGAATCAAAGATGGCGCGAGATAGGGACTATTTTTAGGCGTTACAAATTAGAAAGCGGCACTTGAGTTTTCAGCTTGAAGGTCGGCCGAGGCTTTGTCGAGGAGAGTCCGAAGTAAGGAAGATAATTTGGCTGGGCCGAGGAAAAAGCCGGAGGTTGATAATAATTCAAAGGAGAATTGGAACAGTGAACAGATAAGCATTTCCAATATTATTTATTTCTATTGCCTTTTATGTGTATTATATTTGGAACCTTATATTACTATGCGCTCATCAGATTTAATAATTCATAGTTTTGCGTGATAATCCAGCGGGCGTTCTTTCCTAATACTTGTGTAACTTTCAAATATGCGGAGGAATTTTGTGTTGTCTGTGCTGGCGATTGAATGCACGGATTTCTATATGATTTGTATTGTTTTGGAAATAATTGGGATCGGAGTATTTATGTGGTTTATTTGAACAAGGTACATGTTTGTATTGCGTGTCATTGGGCAATCGTTTTAAACACAATTTATTCCTATCAAGTTCTTATAAAGACGTATTTCGAATTGTATATATTGTATCTATTTAGATTAAGCCGCATTTATTAATTCTAGAAAGGGTTTTCTGCTTCGAATGCAAGATATTATTTACAGGTCAGCCTGGCATATGAATAAAAATTGTTATACTACCGCCGTCTATCGAACTCAAACAAGTTGACCTTCGGTCTTCCGTAGCCGTGATAGTTTTCATATGACATTGTTTTATTCATTCAATATTATTTGAAATGTTTTCTAGAACATTTTTCACTATTGTGGGCAGTTCGCGGTGTGTTCAGGGGTGGTTAACCTTCGGCCTTCCGTAATCGCGATAGTTATTCATATGACATTGTTTTTATTCATTCAATATTAGATATTTGAAATGTTTTCTACAACATTTTCCATTATTGTGGGCAGTTCGCGGTTTGTTCAGGGGTAGTTAACCTTCGGTCTTCCGTGATCACGTTATTTACTTATATGACAGATTGTTTTGTTTTGTTCGTTTAATATAAGTAATATCATATTTTTATGAGTTACCGTAATTATTTATCTATATGATTTTATTATTGAGAGTGATGCATATGATGATACTACCTTCATGAATACGAATATCAGGCCTACTATTCGGTGAATACGAATGCGAATATTTCCACCAAGGTGGGGGAACTTGAACATACTTGTAAATATAATAACTTTGATGCAACGAATACTACCTTCACGAATGCGAATGTTACGCCTACTATTCGGTGAATACGAATGCGAATATTTCCACCAAGGTGGGGGAACTTGAACATACTTGTAAATATAATAACCTTGATGCAACGAATACTACCTTCATGAATACGAATATCAGGCCTACTATTCGGTGAATACGAATGCGAATATTTCCACCAAGGTGGGGGACCTTGAACATACTTGTAAATATAATAACCTTGATGCAACGAATACTACCTTCATGAATACGAATATCAGGCCTACTATTCGGTGAATACGAATGCGAATATTTCCACCAAGGTGGGGGGGAGAACGCAAGCATACTTGTAATTGTATTGTTTATGTCTGCTTGTGATATCACTATACGGCGTAGATGAACTAGTTTGAAAGGGCTTATGTTCTGTATGTGCTCGGCGTAGAGGGAATAGTCTTCTTGTTTCTAGGATTCTATACAGGTTTACAGGTGCTGATATTGAAATATATATACAAGGAAAACACTATTTTGGGAACCATTAACTGGATGGCAGATATTGAAGCACACATACACACAAGGAGGACGTTATGTTAAATACATGACTGGAAAGTTGTTATTGGAAAACACAGGCGTCCAGTCGGCGGGACGCAAGCATACTTGTAATTATATCGTTTGTGTCTGCTTGTGATATCACTATACGGCGTAGATGAACTAGTTTGAAAGGGCTTATGTTCTGTATGTGCTTGGCGTAGAGGGAATAGTTTTCTTGTTTCTAGGATCTAATACAGTTTTACAGGTGCTGATATTGAAATATATATATATATACAAGGAAAACACTATTTTGGGAATCACTAACTGGATGACAGATATTGCAGCACACATACACACAAGGAGGACGTTATGTTAAATACATGACTGGAAGGTTGTTATTGGAAAACACAGGCGCAACTAGAGGATATGGACAGTTTACAGAGAACTTCAACTTCTGTTGGGACCTTTTACTATTACTATTCTTTCGCCTTTTTTCTTAACCGTGGATGAACTAGATTGAGGGGGTTTATGTTCTGTATGTGCTCGGCGTAGAGGGAATAGTTTTCTTGTTTCTAGGATCTAATACAGTTTCACAGGCGCTGATATTAAAATATATATACAAGGGAAATGAAAGGGCTACACAGGCGCTGGTAATTGCTCAATTTTGGAGAGGACCCGTTATATGACTTCGGATCTGGATGCCATCTCGGAAGCAGACCAACTACAGAACTAAGATAAGAACCTTTAATATTATTTATTCCTGATGTTTTCTTATGTGTATCAAATGGAATGTTCGTGCTATATAATTTGTCATTGTTACATGGTCACTATTCATTTCATTACGTGGGTTCAGAGCCGACGGTAACGGACGCGGAAACAAATTAGTACTGAGGTCGGGGCGTAACGTCGGGATTATATCTTAATTATCTTTAGGATAGAAGCGAGGTCATTGTACGTGCATTCTGCATTTCAAACGTCTTACTAACATATATAAATACATATTATTGCGTTTTACAAATTGAATAGGTTCGCGGAAAATAGGTATTTCGCCCGGTTGTGCAATATTAACTTCCAACGTAGCATAATGAGATCTTATTACCGGCGCTAGACTCTTAAGGTTAGGCACGCGGGGATTATAAATGGGATAATGAACGAGAACCGAATGGGGAAGTTCGTCTCTTCATGGTCGGGAGGCGAGGAGTCGTACGTCTTTCACGCCCCGTGATCTTGGGAGGCTGAATTTCGATTGTGGAAAAAGATGAAGTTGGATCTACTCGCGTGGCAAGACAGGGTCGAATGTCGGAGCGCGCGTTCTCGGCTATGGAGTCTGATTAGATTGGAGAGACACCTTAGGTCAGGGACTAGGTAGGGCCATCTTAACTGTATCTACCCGGTTGTGACTGGGTTTTAAAGCCAAGAATTACAGGATGGTCTGAAGGTCTTGATGCGGTTACCCCTCTAACATCTAAGGGGAAGAACCTCTCACGTCTTTTCAGTCCCCTTGGTGCGACGAGCTCGGGCCCTGGTTATGAATGTATGTGAATGTAATAACTCCATACACAAGGACGAGATAGGACGTTCCTCATGAACGAGAAATTATAAGATGCAGGTAGCAGTTCGACAATCAATACTTATGCTCGGGACCGCTTTAATGAACGAGATCTGTCAGCAGTTTAACAATCAACTTTATGATCGGGACCGCATTCAGGAGCACGATGGCATTATTAACATCATCATTCTCATCATTCACCACCTTTTCTAACTTGCTGTATACAGAGACCTTCGGGGTTCTCCCTTCCCGGCCAGCGAGAAACATATCAGGAACTTCACAATCAACTGTAATAATCATGCTGTTTTACCATCATTTAATATCTCTAGTCAATAAGACTACACCGTGGGATCAATCACATCAACTATATTTGGCGATGCTAACATGGCTCTGACTGACGCGCTCAAGGGAGAGTCTTTTCCAGTCACCCAGTTAGTTCATTCAGCCCTTTAATCAGCAGTAAACATCATAATAATCCGGCTCATGTAGCCGCAACGTGGGATCCTCATCATAATACACCAGTCAATTTGACTGCCCCGCGGGATAATATACAAACCTTAATATCAGACGCGGGATTTCTTCCTGATATGTTTGTCGCCGGGAAGCGAGGACTTCGGGGGATTCCAGCAGGAGCAATAGAGTCTCGGCTTGATCTTGGTCTGCAGCTTAGTGTGGGAGGTTATGTCTAAACAGGAGTTAACCACCGGATGCGGCGATGCTCTGGGGCCGCATCCCCCTCCCCCCTACAGGGGGGGGGGGCATCTAGAATCCACGTTTGAACAGAAGTGGTTAGACACTTCTTAAATTTCACTTACAAATCTGTATCTTCCATTCCCTTAGAATCTCGGGCTGCGATAATGTCAGACAAAGCTTGCCCTGAGCCTCTGTTGCGCCTAGTTGTTGTGAATATATATATGTTTGTCTTCCCCTACTATGTACTATGAACAGATTGAGCAGATTGGACAACGTGAGACGCGCTATCGGTAGGTTTCTTACTTGTGTTTTGAATATAACGTATGCTATTATATCTTGTAAATCTGTCATAAATGGGTGCCGCATGTGGTTGTGCTGACACTGTTCTAAGCTGCTATTATGAGATGTTGATAATCAATGCGGGCGGAATCTTTAGCGTATGCCGTTAACTTGGCAACGATTGTATTGTTTTATATTACAGTATTTTAACCCCGATGGTATTATAGTTATGGCGGTTCAATGTAAGGGAGTTTTGCTACTAGCGTTTATTCCTAGGCTACGCCGCATATAATTGGCTTTTAGGCCAACTCCGGACGTGGACGATATCGGCTATCTCTCATATAGGCGAAACTGTAGAGTTCTAGAGCGGTTTCTAGAAGGACGAGTACGGATTAGTTACGTGCGTTTGTTATTTCCATAGTTAGGTAAGAATTCGATCTATATTAGTCTAGTCGCGTTAATAAGAATACGAATCTCACCACATATCAAAAGAATTTTGGATAGCTACGGACACAACGGAGGAGGAATTTTCCTAACCACTAGATAGATCACGACTGGCCAATTTTGAAAATATAAATTCTTAACAAAAAAAATAAATAAAATATTAGCTTTCATGTAAATATACTTCCGAAGTTCTAAGTTCAACTTAAGTTTTCATCTAGTAGCTTAAAGCATAAAGTGTGTGCTTAAAAGTCCCAAAAGCTGTAATAAAGCTCAATTCGGTAGCTTAAAGTCTCAAGCTTTGGGCTTTTCGTAAAACTTACATTATTAAACTTTATAGTTAGGTATTTAGCTTAGGTGTACAGGTAGGTACGTTACAAACTCTTGAAAGAATACGAATCTTGCAGTGTTGAAAAATAGGAGAAGTCACAGCAAATATTAAACTTTATGTCTATGTCTATGTTTTTATATTTTCAAGATTTTTTTTTCTTTTCTGAGTTACCAGTTAATAACTTTTAATTAAATAAAAGTATTTTAGTTTATCTTGTGACGTAGGTACTTAAAACCTTTAATTAAATTAAAGTATTTTAGTTTATCTCGCTACGTAAGTACTTAAAACCTTTTAGAAAATATTTGTATGTATTAAAATTTATTTTATATTTCACAGAGCTTTAACAATTTGAATACAAAGGCACACAGATAAAATATGTTATAATAGGAAAATTTTTGTCAAATCTATTAAAAATGATCATCATAATAATTCAAAATTAACACAGCATAATTCAAGTAAGTAGATAAGCATTATATATATTTGAAAATACGAATATCTAAGAACATAAAAATAAAGCATAAAATAAACACAGATATAATAAGCAAACCGTAATTTATGAAAAAAGGGAGTGAATTTATTACGTTATAAATAATAAATAAATAAATAAATATAACTTTATTCCAGAATGTGGGGAGGTTCGTGCAATCCCACACATTCCATATAAAAGTAGGTACATACATTAAATTATTATATAAAATAAAATTATATAACATTTAAATGTTTCGTAAATTAAAATAAAGCTCCAGACATTATACAGAAAATTAAAAAAGAAATGACGACTCCGTACTCATTTGAGGATATTCTGTTTGTGAATCAAAAACAGATTTGAATTTAACTAGGTTTTGAGATGTTCATCCCTCTCCCTTCTCAGCGTGAAAGATTCTTGTGTAACCAGGCACAAGGTACATAAATGCTTTACTCTGAAAGACAAAGGAATTGAAAATGAATGACAACATTAATTAGCGTTTCACTGTTTCGCCTGCTTTTCCAACATCTTCTTTAAAGAAGCTGGTACGGGAATCATTTAAGGCTGCTTATTCACACACTCGTCATCTGCATAGAAGGTATTTTGCCCACACAAAAAACATTATCACGGGACGTGAAGAAGCAAATGAAAACACTGGAAATAAATTAACAATTTATTAATTATTTTTAAAAATTCACAAAGTCACTGGACACGAATTTATTGTAATTTTAACACTATTCTTTAATTCACACTATTTCGCAATCAATCACTCCGTCTATGAAACACTTTATTATCGCTTGCTAGAATATACTGTTTAATTTTCCACGTAAATATTTCGCCCGATATCTGTCGCATTGATTAATCTGCGCGTTGGTAAAACTGCCGTCGATTTTATTGCTGGTTATGTCGCGTCAGTTAAACGTCATAACCACAATTATCGCTTCGCTTTTTATACGAAACTTGTTTGTTTTTCGAACCTCCGTGATTATTCCATACATTTCTATGTTTGCGAGAATGTTTCCGTCTCCCGTCTCCCGAATATTGTGGATAATTACATAGTATTGCAGGGCTCTAATTTTTTTTGTCTTCGACATATTAAGAGGGATTCCGATCGTGTATTACAATGTTATATTATTCGAATATTTCTTAGTATGGAAACATTTGTGTATACCATTCTTTGGAATAGAATATTCAAATACGAGCCGTAATAATAAAATATATTTAATTCCACAAATTCATTATCCTCGCTAATACTATTAGAGTAACGTAAATGTAGGAGCTCCAGCGAAACAATTTTGGTGGAAATCCCCTTTGAATTGGAAAATTCTTGCGGAGCTTGTGAGCTGTCGCTACCTTATACTCGTAAACCTGTATTGTAAAATCCAAGGTAATGGAATTTTATTTCATTATTATATTGAAAGGTATTTTTATTTAAATATTACATTTTCTAAAATATTAAATATAAAATGAATATAGGTTATTTTACGATTCAAAATTGATTTAGGCGGAAGTAAACAAATTTTAATATTTTCTTACTTCCTCTTTAATGTTCACAAATTATGGCATAAATCAAATGATACGTAATGCATCTCCACACGTCGAAAGGTATCGTTACCAGCTGCGAAATCTATGGATACTATGTCATGGGAAAGACTATAGATGTCCGTAACATAGTCTATTCGAATATTATGAAAGAAACTGATTTAAAACACATATTCAGCTTTATATATAAAATATATAATATATACAAATATATTATATAAAAAATTAATCATGTCTGGTAAAATTGGTTACATTGTGCAAAATGATCACTTAAGTCAGCCCATACAGGTCATAAGCTCTGGGCCACCCAATACACGTTTTTCCCATATAAATAGTTTCGTCTCCGTGAGATTTCTATAATTTATCTTAATTAATAATTATCCCTCTGTGGACAATATTCAGTAATTGTGTTCTCAGAACATACATATAAAAATATTGTTAGCAGAAGATAGGTCAGATGTAATATATATGACCTTTCTTTTTTCTATATTATAGAAAAAAATGCAAAATTTTACATCGATATTCAGGGTTAACTTTAGTTACTGTCGAGTCATAAATCTATTCTCATAGAGCGGCAAAAAGGTGTCAGGCCGCTGGCTAACGCGACGGGTTCTTTAATATTTATGGTTTCAGCAAAAATATATTTTGCATTAGGTATTTTTCAGGAATTTCAGGCTTTATTACAGGATGATTCAATATGTTAAGAATATTTAAATGGAGTATAAAAATGATGTAATAATTATTTTACGTAATGCAATACTCCAGGTAAAGATTATTATATTTATATTAATAATGTATTGTGAGTGGACGTTATTCGGTTTGTCAAGATTCCGAATTTCGAGTTCTGGATATTAAAAACGTTGAAAACATATTTCTTTTTTCAATTATATATATTTTTAAAGTTATACTTCTAGGAGTTCTTGGAGTGAATTTTGTATTGTAACGGAAGTTGTGCACGCAGCTTACAGCGGAAATGCGATACCATGAAGTTAATTGTTAAAGTGAGTAGGCTAACTTCAAGGTAAAGCTTGTGTCTAATTTTATATTCTTGAAGTTGGACGACGTAGCGCGATATATTTTTTCACATTGCATATTTTTTTTGTACCTTTTAATTTGACTGGCTAAGACTTGATCTGAATCGCAATTTATCACATAAAACAAATTTTGTCCTTCGTAAGATCTGAAGGAGATATCCCTTTTGTCGCAGATATTACCAAAATGATTTTAAAAAATGATTAGAAATGAAAAAGCTGCTTCCACTATCAGCCTTTACTGACAGAATTAAACCATAGAAAAAATATAACAAATACCATATTTTTTCCTCGAGTCTACATAGATGTCAGGATTTCTCCCTCGGGCGACATCTATGTAGACTCGATAATAATAAATACCATAAACAAATGCACAGAGGTTGCCCTAACACAGGTAATTTGTTTAAATAGTTTTGGAATTAGGTACTGTTCGGTCCGGTCCGGTCCGTAAAAATTATTTGTTTTTTTTTATGTATGCCAAAGACAAAACTTTTAACGCGCTTACGTAAGTACGCGCACGCAATTTTTTAAAATACCTACCTACGTATTTCTCAACATAATCACCTTCTACATTTAAACATTTGCCATATCTTTAAAATCCCATTGTTACTGTCGTCACCGCCAATCTATCTTACCAATTATTGACCCAGGAACTCTTTAAGCTTAGAAAAATGTGAAAATCTAAGCAATCAAATCAAATCTTCCACCGGAGACTACCGAGGGCTTTTTTGAAATTCTTCTCGGTTCTTTTCACATACTTTGTATCACTAGTCGAATAATATTAATCACAAATAGATTATATTATTATTTATAGAAAGCTTATTTTTAAGCTACAAAACAAAGTGCTGCTCACTTCCAGACGGGCGCAATCGGCATTGAATCATGATGCGACACAGCACCGACGACGCTAAAGTCGTCCTTTTTTGCCGCACCTCTCTCGTCCCCTACGCGTCTGATGTGCAGAATTTATAAATCGTTAGGAAGCGACGTTCTTTCTCTATCCAATGATGCATATTTCGTTAATGTAGGTTTAATTTTTTTTATGCAGTTCATTGTACCTACCACTCATTGCGACTCCCGTGTTCAAATTTTGCACTTTTTCGTGACATTGAGAGTCAGTACGTACTCCCTGTCCTATTTCATAAAGATATTAATAATATTTTACTACTTTTTAAAGCAAAATGGTCATTTTTTCTGGATTAGCCTGTATACATATAATGTGTACCTAAGTATAATGAAATTGTTGAATTTATCTCAATGTGTAGTACTAATATGTATAATCATTTATTGTGTTTTTCTTTTCAGAGTTTAATGGCGGTTATAAAGTTCGGGTACGCCCTGGTCATCATCACATTAATCCTCATGATTTGGGCATCCCTCAGTACAGCGAGAGAGGTAAGAATATATTTTCTCTCTACACTGGCTACAAATTATTGTACTTCCTGCACCTTAGTATGTTAAGGGTCATATTTGCTTGTACTATAATAGATATTTAAATGAAACACCACAAAAATCTTATTTTTTAAAAGTAATAATAGTAGGCATGATGATAGATTTTGAAATAAACTTCTACATATAATGTAAGTAAGTGTACTATTGCCGAAAATAACGTTATTTTAGTAATAAATTAAGTTTTTATGCAAATAATTGCATTTTCATGTACTTATTTTTAATTTCGCGCAAAAACGCCCGCAGCTGTCATTTCGTCTACTTGACATCAAGTCTAGGTAAACATTGCATTGTGAGTATGACAACAGTTCAAATACACGGTGGTAGGTGCTTAGGCGTGAAGTTTCAGTTAAAATGACGGAATATACAATTTTATACTTTTGATGTGTAACATCTTTCCTCTCGCTTTCCTGCAATCTGTGGCAGTGATTTCGTGAAAATGGACGGAAATGCGTAACAGAAAATAAGACGCCAGGGAAGCACGCGCAATTTCATTTAACCAATGAGCGCGCGCGATGAAAAATAATCATCGTTTATAAACAAATCAAAGTCCAAGTAAGTGCCATCTCAGCAAAGACGCACACTTAAAACAGCTGACGCTTCTCATTTTGTATATATGCTACACTGTTGGTGTCAAGCGTGTGGATGTTGTAAAATTGATATATTTTAGCTTATATCTTCGAAACTATTTAATAAATACTTAATTTTTTTTACATTAATATAAACAATAACTACCTACCCTTAATGATTTACATTCTCAAATTTTATGTATTTTATGTGATCATTTTTAAATATTTATTCAAAGTTTTCATACAATATGTATGGTGGCACACTACCGTCATCTATGAAAATAAATAAAAACACATAATTGACCAAACACTTTTCTAAACAAAATGCGTATGTAGATATACGGTACTGCAGAAGACATCTGTCAAATGTCAATGTGAGTGAAAGAAGAACTATTTCCGATCTAATGTGGCAACACACACACTCTCCGTGTGCATAGGTGTTATGTGTGCATATAGCTCTTTCATAGTCTCGGTCAGTCCACATTTATCCCGACAATACAAACAATAACAATGGCTCGATATGAAAACACAAGCGAAGTCAACGACATGAGGTCTCGTGGGCTAATGCCAGGCGGAAGTGTAGCCGTCTGGCCAAGATGGCGGCTTGCTATTTCCTGTGTCCGTAGATAGCGATGTTCCTAGGTTATAATGTATTTTTAATATTTTACGTACATAAAAATTTGTGTAATAATTTTGCGTAATAATATGCGTCTGGCCAAGATAGCGGCTTGCTAATTCCTGTGTGCATAGATAGCAATGTTCCTAGCGTTATAATGTATTTTTAAATTTTTTAGTAATAATTAATGTCTTACTTAGGCCTGGTTGTTTCAAGTTGGATTAGAATGAAGTTCGAAATAAGTTCGTTTAAAGCATAGATTTTTACGGAAACGGATCGTTTGATTGGTGGAAAACGCAAAAATCTGTGCTTTAAATGAACTTTGACTTTTATCCAACTTGAAAAAACCGGCCTTTAGGTAGGCCCGGTTGTTTCAAATTGGATTAAAATAAAAGTTCGTTTATAGCATAGATTTAAACGAACTTTTATTTTTACAAGGAAACGGATCGTTTCGATAACCCAAAAATCTATACTTTAAACGAAGTTTTAATTTAATCCAACATGATAAAATCGGGCTTTACTGCCACCTGCCACTACTTAATTAATCTTATTACCACTAATAATAACTAAATCAATGTAGGTAGGTACCTGCTAAGAATAACGATAAGTACTGCCCTATTACTGTAACAAACTGCGGCGGTCGGTCAAAGGAACTCTCCAATATTCAGAATCCAAAATCTAGGCATTGTGTAGGTACCTACCTGTTTGCTCGAATATTTTCAACTAATAATTAAAGCAGGAATGTAGTCCTACGAGGTTATTAATGGTTTCCAAATAACCCTGTATTCAACACTGGACGCAGATAGTCAGAAAAAGATTAATAAATTAAAGTCGATTAGCGCAACCGCCGCCCGTTGAACTATAAACGTTGAAAAGAAAGAAAAAAAAGAAGAAAACGTTGAAGTATAAAATGCTACAGGTTGAGCTTTCACTATAAATCTTGAAATAATTTTCATATACCAAAATAGATTTAGGTTAGGTATCCGAAGTCGATTAAAATATTGAATTACCTACTATTAACGATATTTTAGATCAAATTCTACTCAATTTGCTTCAGTTTTTCAGAGAACGCCAATTAAAATTTGATTTTTACAAGAGATAAAATTATCGCAAAATCGTAGTATATTTGTGTAAGCGTGTAAACAGCGCCATCTATCGTAGCATAGAGTCATAGTAGCGTTAGTGACGGATATTATTACATTAATGACGAACATTGTTATAAAGAAAAATATGTGTTCTGATGATGAATTTTAATTTAATCACATTGTCATGTTTTTAAATATTTTTAATATCCGTTTTGTCCGTTTGTGTATATGTATATAATATTAAATTATTTTGTATGATATCTTCATAAACAAATTTAAAAGATTATGTGCAATATCAAACAAAATATGCACATCTGAACTGTTAAATTGCCACGAAGAATTTAATTTTGAAAGTGTCATACATTATTTGGCGTTTGACATTTAAAATTGTTTTGAAGTTAGCAAAAAAATAAAAAAGGCGGGTAGGTACGATCTTTTATTTTCGTTTCCATGGCACCATGATCATAAATGCAATGTCAGTCTGTATGAATGTCAGATGTCAGACTCTTTTTTAGTATTCATACTAATTGTAACCTGTCAAAAATGATGAAACATTGTTTCGCATATTTGCTAAGCCCTTGTACATATATATGTACAGGATCTTTTTGGCGGTCCACGGAGAGGCGGCGATGCGTTAGGTGGCCGGTTCGGATTTGCTGGCCCGGGGTTCAATCCCCATCTCCGGCTGTTTAATTTGTTTTTTTAGCTGCAAATTCGAACGAAATTACGGATGTTACACAAAGTTATGAACGGACAGCAGATGGACAGACAGCGAAATTATTATGTTTTCTGATATGGATTCTGCTGAGCACTTGCCTTGGTGTTCAAGAGTAAACACACAATTTAGTGCTTTATTGTACAGGATCACAGCTAGTAGCAAAAACTTTACAGGTGGATTCCTACCTTAATGGGTTGAACATGTTCAAGCAACCATAAGTCATTCGCTTTAATACAAGTTGAATTAAATGATAAAAACCTTGCAAAAGTTGAAAATAGATTTTTTACAAGGTTTTTATCATTTTATTTGAGTTGTATTGAAGCGAATAAATTTTTTATAATTGATATAAGTTACTGTAATGATTGTTCAACTTTTTGCAAAAAATGCAAAATTGACTATTGCATATTTCCATAACTATTGATATTAATTAGGTCATGGATGCTTGAAAATTTTCGACTCATTATCAAGACAGGGGACACCCTGTAAAGATATGATGATATTCATCACAAATATAGAAACCCTGAATTTTTTATTTATTTAAACTTATGAAAACTATAACTTTTTGATTCGAAATACTATATTTAAAAGCCTTATACTTACTTAGGCTGGTAACACCACCATTTATTATTAGGACACCATGTACCTATACATTCTATTCAGTATTTTTCAGAATTTGAATTTGAATTTGTAGTTTTCTGTTATACTATGTAGATTGGTATTGGTTATACACGCATATTTATATTTATTTATTACGTGTGCAGGCTAATGGATTTTATTTTAAAGTAACCATAATACACTAATGTCATAATGGGTGGGTAATTAAGCCTTCTTTATTGTAACCCTCGTATTCACTTCTGATCCACAGATAAAGTAGACCCCCACCCTAACACATGTTATGTCTTATTCTATGGTCTTATTTGAATTTTTTATTTTTGCAAGGTATCTCCTTATACAAAATATTTATACGGATTGTAACAGAGCTAATCCACATCTTATACAGTAAAACCTCGTTAATTCGAAATGAACGGAATCAAAAAAATATTTCGAATTACGCGGAACCCCGTTCATTCGAAGTTCAAGCTACAAAAAAATTAAAAATCGCAATACAATTGCGAAATTCGCTGAAGATCGTAAAACTCACGAAAAAGTCATTAATTTAAGACTAAACTAAGACCGCGACGTTAATATTACTATTTATTTACCCGATATTGATATATTTGTTGTTTTCCCTTGCGAAAAACTCGAAATATCATTTTTCCATTTCGTCAAATTTAAAAAAAAAAAACGAATTTTATGAACTAAAATGTATTGATTTATACCGCAAAGGACTAAAAATTATTTCGAAAAATCAAAAATCGCGATGCATTTGCGAAATTCGCCAAAAATCGTAAAATTCATGAAAAAACCATAATTTTGTGAAAAACGTCTGCATTTTTGCATATTTCAAGAAATCATTTCGAAAACGCAATATTTATTATGCCAATACAAAGACCGCCACATTTCTATTAGGTACTAATGTATCCGAAATTGACATATCTGTTCTCATTTGCGAAAAAATCGATATATTTTTTCAAATTCGTCAAATTTAAAAAAAAAAATCGAATTATGTGAACTAAAATATATTGATTTATTGCGCAAGGGGCTAAAATTTGTTTCGAATTACGAATTATCGGGGTTAATCTTCCGTGAAATTTTCATTTTGGGACTTGTGGTTTAAAAAATTCGAATTATGGCGAATATCAAATTATCGGGGTCCGAATTAACAGGGTTTTACTGTAATATTCAACTTTTTACGGAAAATAAATCAGAAATATTGAAAACAAAATATAAACTTTGAAGTCATTTATCTCTTGGAAAATTGTTGCTTGAACATTTTTTAAAAATATTTTGAATGTTTGCAGTTCCACGTGGAACCGGGAGTCCAGTATCCCCCCTGCTTCTTCAACCCGCTGTGCAGCTGCTCCAAAGCCATCCCGGACCTGGGCATCGTGGCTTGCCGCTCCGTGCCCCTGTTCCGGGTCCCACCGCCCATCAACTCCTCCAAAGTCTTCATGCTGCATCTTCAAAGCAACGGCCTCAGAGATCTGGAGCCGTACTTTTTCCAGTCCACGGGTCAGTTAATGAGTAAAGTGTACTAATCTCGTCGGAGCTGGTTAAAAATATAATTTCTGAATAACTACAAAATGACTTTGTGGTAAAATTATTTATATCGATAAAAATGATACACTGTTAAAACTGCTATTTATTGAATTTTATGTTTCTGTGCTAACGGTTAAATAAAAAAAGTATCAATAGCAAATTATATATTATCATAACCTAATCCTTCTTGCAAATAGTTACCTTTTGAATTTGTTTTCACATTAGTTCTTTACTATTTATTCAACTCCCATATCATAATCATCTTCATCCCCTTGTCTTAGTAAGGTCGGGCCCCGAGGACCTCATACGGTGCTTCCATATTCCCCTATCCTGTGCTACTTCTGATGAGTTCAGACCCATTCAGTTTTCATATTCTTTTTTGTTGTTTCTTACAGTTAAATCTGGGAAAACCCGCCGGTCGCCTTCCTTCCGGGTTACCAAGAGGATTCTTGGTACTCGTTCTTTTGGTATTCTTAGCACGTGTCTGCACAGCAACAATTAATTTTCCTAAATGTAGGAGCAGGGGCTCCATGCCTGAAACTTGTCTTGGCAGCCTTGCTCTCAATCTCTCCATTAGGATCCAAATTTGATGGCTATATATTAGGGTGGGCCTGTGCACAGATTTGAAAAAAGTAAATTTTGTCTTGACATTCTATTTACTTTACTTTACTACTTAGCTCTATTACACATTCCTGCCTCCCATCGCTCGAAATTTCCACCCCAAGTATTTGAATTTATCAATTTACTTTAGCTGCTTCTCAAGTAACTGATCAAACGCTGCTCTTGATCTCTTCCTACGACCATGATTTCTGTTTTAGATGTAGTAATCTTCATCCCAATTTGAGTGCACTCTTCATTGAAGGAATTTATCCACTCTTGTAGGTCCTCTTGTATGAGAGCCAGCCTTGCTTTATCATCCAAGAGCAGTAAGGAATCGATTTCTACATCTCCAACTCTCACAGCCCTTTTTGTTTGGCATTGATATTTGTATCTTTTAATTTTTGTATACGTTGTCCCCTGATGATGAGATCATTGGCCCCGAAACATGTTTATAATTCAATAAATAATGGTTTTATACAAAGTGTATTCTTTTTAGTAATTAAAAATAATTGCTTGGGTTAGAACATGCACAGTTGCATATTTGGCTTTCAAACGTGATAAAATTGTACACTCCAAGTAAATATTCTCAGACAGTAATATCCTCTCATCTCAAGACATAATCCGATGATATTTTGTGTGGAATATTGAAATGTGTATAAAGGATTACTCAGTGGAATTTGATAGAATTTAAGCAGGTGTTACAAAATGCGCAATCTGATAAGATTAACTTTCTAGTCATGGTTAATACATTAACAATATTATTCAAGATGTGTGGTGTGGTCCACAACCTGAACAGACATTTGCAACTCCTTTACACAGAGCCAAATCATAGTTTGATGTGGTATTTTGGTATCTGGTATCATTGGAACATACATTGAAAAAGGTAACCACACTCTCACCATCAACAATGAATGGTATTAACATCTGGGATCATTGGTACATACGTTGAAAAAGGTAACCACACTCTCACCATCAACAATGAATGGTATTAACAAATGTTGGCAACAGTGAAATTTGGTTTTATAAGCATCAAATTATTTATTTTAAATATGTATCTCATTAATTTTGTCTAGAATCAAAATAACACAATTCAATGAAACAACATCATTTTCCTTCCCTTACCTTAAGAAGGTCAGAGCCCAAAGTTTTGAGCTTTCATCTTCTAATGTCTTGCACTGTTTCGGTACTTGATGACCAATCAGTCTGTCTTCGTAAAGTCTTTGTTACTGTTTAATCTGTTTGTATAATATAAAAGATAGCCATCTTAGCTCAATATTGAATGACTAAAAAGGATACCCTTAATCTGTTAATTATGATGTTTAGAGCAGACTTTGTATGACTTCCATCAATGTAGCAATATATTGGTTGTATGTAAAAACTTGTGTGCAGTACTATGCTGTAAGTGTTTGAATGTGCCAAAGATTGTTTACCAATTTCTCTTCCAGAGATATTAGCCTAGAAGATGATACTCAATAATTGATATTTTGCAGTCCATATTTAAGGATAATCCACATCTAATAACTATGTATTTTGTTACAGGTCTTTATAGATTAGCCATAAATCAGAATCCTTTAGGAGAGATCCCAGAGGAAGCCTTCCTGGGCTTAGAGAGATCCCTGTGGGAGTTGGAACTCCATGATGACGACCTTATTGTGGTACCCAGCAAGGCCCTGCGCTACCTGCAGAAGCTGAGGTTACTCGACTTGACCGGTGAATACTTTTATAGATTAAGATGTATTCTACAGGATTAAAATTAATCCAACTACGCTTTACTTCAGCTGATGATCAAATTTTATAAATAGAATAACATTTTCCCGTAGGATCCATGAAATCTTAGAGATATGGTCCACAATTGTCGTGAACGCTTTATTAAATGCTAATAAAGTTTAATATGTATAATTATGTTAAAAAAACTTTATAAAAAAAGTATTATCAATAAAAGTAAATCAATAAAAATATTTAAAATATCAAAATATCAACTCTCAAACGATAAATTCTAATAATTAATTGTCAGACACATTTTAGCTTTTAAAAATTTGCTTAAAGTTTGTTATCTTAAATTTGGTTAATGCATCACATAAAGATCTTTATACCTGGATATATTTAGTAACAGCGTTCACAACATTTCTGCTTCAATTTCATTACATTATCATGTCTATCAACATGAACACTTACGCTAATTTTTGATTAATTATTTCTTCTCTTACTACATCTACATGCTCCATAATGTTGGTTGTAGTAGGTTATCATTAAAACCACCGTTTATGCATTTCGGATCATATTAATGTGGACTAGATTTTCAGTCGTATATATTTTACGCAATACGGATCAGATAAACGCATATCAATTCAATGCAAATTAAGACCCTCAAATATAAATGATTTGTTTTTACAACTATAAAATCTTTATTCAATAATAAGTCCAAGTGCAACAAAAGTCATTATGTAATAGATTTTATTGCACAAATGTATTCTTCATAATATATACAGAACAGGGCTGTGTTGCTTAGTATATAAATTTGGAATTATTCAGGTAACGAGATAGCAGAGCTCGCAACAGACAGCTGGAAAGGTTTGGAGAACTCTTTGCAGACCCTCATCCTGGCTGACAATTCCCTGCTCTCCCTCCCAGCTGATGCTTTCTCTACACTGCCTATGCTGGAGACCTTAGATCTCAGAGGGAACCACTTATCTAGAATAGATCCTACCGTCTTCAGAGATGGAATGGGGAGACTTAGTAAGGTACGAATCAGATGTACAGATTAGGAACACATAAAATCTATCTTATTTTTAAATTCTTTATACATATTAACTTCACCGCCTTGATTTCTTGTGGAAAAATCTTGGGAGTGATAATTAACACATTTCTCGTCATCCAATCGAGCTGACATTTTGCACATCAATGCATTCTTACATACATTTGGGGTCACACATATACACAAGCACACAAAAAAATGCAAATTTATCTCAGATATTCGGGCAAGTACCTACATTGTGGTACTATTCTAAAATAATTTAAATCGTGGACACTTTAAAATTTGTCTATTAATTTAAAATTGCTACAAAACAAAAGCTGGTTGTTATTCTGTAAAATGACAATTCACAAGATGCAGGGCTCAACAGTCGATTGAGCAGTCATCAACTTGGGCTCAAAATTTTTTGCGAAAGGTCAAGCCTACATCACATTGAGCCATGTGAGATCGCTCGAAGAAATCCAATTGGAGGACCTTGACTGCTCTAAAATGCAAAGGTTCGGCAATTTACCAGCGTTGGAAGAGATGGAAAAATCGCAGACTTCCGTCAAATCAAAATTCCAGTGATAATTAACACAATAATAAAAATACTAAAAACAATTTTGTACCGATGTGATACAAATAAATCTCTTAGTCAAGAAAACAAAATTACAAAAAAATGGAAACTGAGATCTTGCATATAGAGGATTTATAATGAAAATAATGTTTTTATGAGTAATTTTTTTAATATGAACTAACTTTTGTGATGTAAAATTGCTTGTGAAAAATATAACAAATTTGCTTGTTTTCCAAAAGGAGAATTGAAATCAATAGTTCTTGGTGAGCGTCTTATACAAGCCCTAGCTCATATTACATACATATAATTATATCTAGTTATAGTTGAATGCTACAAAACAAAATTACAACAATATGGAAACCATGACCTCGCACATAAAAGATTTATAGTAAATATTATGTTTTTATGGGTTAATTTTTTTCCACTTAGTCATATCCTTTCGAATTTTTTTCCACACTGAGTTACACTCGATGTTTTAATGTTTGATTTGTTTTTCAAAAGTGATATTCAGAGATAATTGCTTAAATTTACAGCTTCTTCTTGCGGATAATCAGCTGATGTTGATACCATACGAGGAATTGTCCCCACTAAAGCAGTTGAAACACTTGGATTTATCTAAAAATCGTATAATACAGGTTCCACCCATCAACAATATAGCTGGCATTCACATGTCTTTGGATATTTTAAGGTAAATTGACAAAAATTAAATTGTTTTTACAAAATTCAACTAAATTCATTATTGTAATTGATGTCACATGTGTTTTGAAGACCACTTACACAAAGGATTAGTTCTTCCGTTATGTTTCTTCCAGATAGAGTTCTTCCTATTATGGTTTATAGTCAATGATGAATTCTGTATTTTAAATTATTGTACTAATATTTTTTTCTTCAGATTGGATTACAATGCTATAACATTCTTGCTTCCTGCGTCATTCCAACTGTTCTCCGTACTAAACACGACAATCTTGGATGGCAACCCAATAGCATACATTAAGGTTTGCATTCATATATATATATATATTTTTTTTTTTAAATAAAATCTTTAACAAATACATAATGTGTCATTATTAGTCTGAATCTTTGGATGAATGAAACATTTCATTATCATTGTGGAAAAATTATTTATATAGCAATCTGTCACTTTGTAGTTTCACATATTCGTTAAAAATTATCTATACTAATATATGAGAAGGTAAAGTTTGTAGGTTTGTAAGTTTGGATGTGGGAGATAATCTCTGAAACTATTCATCCGATTTCAAAAATTCTTTCACCAATATTTAGAATGGACCTTATTTTTCCATTAAAATAAAAGGGCTTTTCATAGTGACCAATTTTACAATTAAATCAATGAAAAAATGGTCAAGCGATGCATTTTTTACGAACGCTGTCTTAACGATAAGAGGTATTTAAATACTTTCTATAGATATATATATTCAACAAACGACATATATCTATATGTTAAGGTTAATACACAAATTGATTAAATAAGACTAAAAGGTACTAAAAATCTACGCTCGCAAAGCCGCTTGGGTAAGCTAGTATTAAATAAATTGGTCATGGAGTCAAATGAAAATCAAGATGATCTTGAGAAATATTATCTGTGTTGTTAGACCTGAATAAAATATCAAATCATTAAGAACATATTCACTTTCTACATATAACTGATTGGAGAAATGGATCCCAACTTCAAAAGCTTAATCTAAATGGTGAACAATTATTAATTCTGTAGAGAGTAGAAATCCAATAAGAACAAGATACCTAGTATATATTTTTAAAAAAATGTTTTTTTTATCTCTAGTTATTTTTTACCCAATGACTTATTTTTTCATAATATTTTTGAAGATTTATAAGATTATAAAAATTCCATAAAATATTTTAAATTTTTTTTCAGGAAGATGCATTCCGCCAAGCAAAGATTCGAACTCTTTCGTTGAGGGATTGTAGCTTGACGGAGATCTCACCATCAGCTTTTGCCGGCCTTGAAGCGAGTCTTCAATCGCTTGATCTCTCTTGCAACAACTTGACTGATCTTCCCAAAAGCCTATTTCATCAGTTTGATTTCCTTAGATATCTGAGTCTCAAAGAAAATGAGGTATAAATACTTGCATGAATTAATAAAACATTGTCATTCTTACTTATTGAATAGTAAATATGCACATAACTTCCCTGCATCAATGTGAATGAACTAATATAAATGGTATTATATATGTATATAACTTTTTTTATTTATTTACATACTACAGAAAACTGAATAGGTATATAATACATTTTATTCAACATAATATATAAAATGCAATGTGCTCTCATTTTACCCTATTTATTTACCATTTTAAATATGCAAACAAAAAAAATACTGTTATATGTTTACTATTCAATATTCAAAATCTGATTTATTAGTATGTAAACATTTGATTCAACACACGTTTTGTACTTTTTAAAAATATGTATAACTCTGATTGACTAAACTATGTTGATAATTACGATGTCTTGATTTATGGTAATAGTCAAGTTTAAAGCATAAATTTTTGTATTTTCCACCAATCAAACGACCCATTTTCGTGAAAATCTTTACCTTAAACTTAATTATGTATACTATAAACCAAGTTGATGCAAGCGACCCCTGGACTAATATTTTGTATGTCTATCATTTTTTACCAATTAATCATCATCATCATTCTTGGCACTACAACCCTTGGTGGGTCTTGGCCTCCTCAATAATTTTCCTCCACTAATCTCAGTCTAGTGCCAGCTCTCTCCAGTTTCGAAACTCTAAGGCAGAGATATCTTTGAGGACGTTGTCACTCCATCTTAGTTTCGGCCTTCCTAAGCTCCTTCGCCCTATTGGCCTTGAGTTCAGCAGGGACTTTGGTGCTTGATGCTCGGACATTCTCTCCACATGACCCAGCCACCAAAGTCTTCCCAATTTTATAAATTTTGTGACGTTTGGCTCCTTAAATAGAGTATAGAGCTCATTGTTGTAACTTAGAAACTTACCAATTAATCACCATGCCGTTACTCCGCAGGGGTATGTGGAAAAGATAGAATGCCACTCTTCCGTCCTGACACACCACTTTTGCTTAAACCGCATTTATAAATCTTCTCCTCCACGCTCTTCCATTGTTAAAGCTAGTTTACAATTGTAGCCAATTAAATATCATATTTCGTGATGATGTAATATTATATTTTAATACGTAAATATGGAATGTTTGATAAAAAATGAACAATTTAATATGAAATGATTTCTGTATATACTTATTTTATACGTACATATTTATATTCATAATTTTATTTATATTCAAGCAAGTCCATCATAGTCATGTCTATATTATATTAATTAATTCACAATAAATTTCCTTCAAATTAATCATTTAAAATATTTTTCAGGTTCATAACATTATGCCCGGAGAATCATTCAATGGTTTTCAATACACACTCTTCACTTTGGATCTCAGTGGATCAAATAATGGTGTCACAAGTCTTCAAGACCTGAGAAGGTGATTTTATATATGTAATTATTTTTAGTATAATTACGATTTGTTCACGTTAGAAAAAAAAAAGGTATTTACTCAGAGTATGGTATTTCATCATTAAGAATACCAAGAATGGTAATCTTTACATATATAATTCTCCTGTATGTGTGTGTGTCACTGAACTTCTCCTTAATGGCAGGCCCGATTTTAATGAAGTTTTTTGTGTGCGTTCGAGTGGGTCCTTGGACGGTTTAGATTCACAACTGGACCCGGTAGGTGGCGCAGTAGTCGGTTTCTAGGATTTATGCCACCCAAACGAAAAGCCAACTTTTGGGCAGGACAACGTCTGTCGGGTCCGCTTGTATACAATAAATTATTCTTAAATTGCAAGACAAACTTAGATGTGTATAAGACAACCTGCGGAGCCAATTATCTGCATTTTGTATGACACAATTAGTAATTGCCATGTTTTGACAGTGTGTTATGTTGCTTCATGACATCCAAGGCGCATATCACAGATTCATTATTTTGTAAAACCATTTTGGTTTAACATTAGCAAAACCAAAATGTATCTAATTAAAAAAACAGATGAACATATATATGAAACACATGTCATTTTCTATGATATTTACTTCACTGCCGGTATAGATTTCTTGTGGAAAAATCTTGGAAGTGAAAATTAACACACTTCCCATCTTCCAAACGAACTGAAATTTTGCACATCAACATGTCGATGACAAATGCATTCTTGCAACTTTTGGAGTCAAATACACATACGCACCCAAAAACTACTAATTTACCTCAGATATTTGGGAAAGTAGGTACCTACTTTCTGGTACTATTGTAAAATTATTTGAATCATGGATACTTGAGAATACTCTTTATTTAAAATTGCCCCAAAAACAAAAGCTATCATTATTCTGTAAAAATATCCAACATATCAAAATGTCACTGATAATTAACACAAATACTGAAGAAACGATTTTCCGGATTGTCTTAAATTTAATTTAGTACCAGTGTGATACAAATGAATCTCTTAGTCAAGAAAACAAAAGTACCAAAAATGAAAACAGACCTTGCATAAATTTTTGCAGGATTTATAATTAAAACAATGTTTTTATGGGTAATTTTTAATTTTTTTAATCTGAACTAGCTTTTTTGATGTAGAATTGCTTGTGAAAAATATAACACTTTTACTGGTTTTCCAAAATGAGGATTGAAATCAATAGTTCTTGATCATTTAGGTGAGCGTCTTGTACAAGACCTGACTCAAATTACATACATATAATTACATCTAGTTGAATGCTACAATAAAGTTATGATATTGTTTAAAGTACATATATATTCAGTATTGTATGATTTGCGACAGGAAAATGACCAAAAACATTGAAGTTTGCAAAAATACTTTTTCTGTTATTCATACCATTTGTATACAGTTCCAAACTAATAACTTACTGACATCTTATTTTAAAGGATGAGATCTCTCCGATCCCTATCCCTCAGTCGGTTACCCCGATCCACTCTGGTATCTGATGACTTCCAGGAGTTCGGGGTGGATTTGGAGGAACTGAAGATCACAGGGGGATCCCTGGAGACCATCCAGGCTCATGCCTTTAGACACCTGAGGACCATAAAGCATCTCGATCTGTCGGATAATGAAATATCCAAGATTGATAAGGAAGCCTTTATTGAGGTAAGTTATAAATCTTTTTTCTTTTTAAATATCATTCTTTATTTTTTTAACATCCCATTATAATTTTTGTGTAATACAAAATTATACTACACTTATGCCCTATGCCAAACCTATAAAGATTATTTCATAAATAAATCCCACGCCTTAGGCCCGGTTGTATCAAGCTGGATTAAAGTAAAAGTTAGTTTAAAGCATAGATTTTGCGTTCTCCAACAATCAAACAATCCATTTCTGTAAAAATCTTTGCTTCAAACAAACTTTTACTTTAATCCAACATGATACAACCGGGCCTTAGACTGTATAAGTAATAGATAAAGAACAAAGGAGCAAATAAAAATACCAACTTTAAGAACCACCTTGGACAACCTCACAATACATACAGTAGCCGGCAAATCATCAAACATCTTGAAATTTTACGGCGTAGTGGGGGGAAGTTTGCGCATGTACCATTCCACCAAAGAGACCCAAATTTTGTCTTCTGCGCATTCCCCGACTACGCCAAAAAATTTCAAGAAGTTTGCCAGCAACTGTACTTGGGAGTTAAATGGTACAAAAACCAAATTTCAAGAAAAAACTTTTCAAAATATGAGCAGTTTAAGAAGGAAGTCAAATCCTTTGGACAGCAATGTATTGTACGTAACATTGCCTACATATTTCAAATGGTTTCTGTTTAATAAAAACATCTACATACTTCTAATTTGGCTTGTAAATACTCCTCCCATAAACTCGAGCTATTGGCTCATATTATGGTGAGTATAATGGAATGTTTAGAATGTAATAACATTTTAATTTATTTTATAAAGATCATTTATGTGTCTGCTGTACAAAAAAAAAAAATTATATTTATATATATATATATAAATATAGATATATTTTTTAAATTACCTTGTCATTTATTTTCCAGTTAGGCCATGGTCTTACAAGCTTCAAAATATCAAATGGTTTAGCGGATTCTATGCAAGATTTGCCACACGATGCCCTGAGGCCCCTTGCCCAGCTTCAGTATCTGGATATCTCCAATAATAAAATCAGCAGCGTCCCTGATACGTCTTTCCATTTCTTGGGGCAACTTAAACGGCTGGAGCTTCAGGATAATGTCATCACTCATTTCTACAAAGGAACATTGCAGGTTATTAACAATTTTGGAATACTTTACATTTAGTTTTGGAGAAATGCTACAAGTATATAAAGAAAGAGGAAGAAAGTAGAATAAGTATTTGCAGAAAGATGATCATTATTAATTGATAAGATAAAAAAGAATGCAGTTTTTCTGATTCCTTTCATACACAGGCACAGCTAAATTTTCTAATGGAAGGAATGTATAAATGTCAAAAATTTAGGCATAATTGAAGAATATGGACCCCATAACCTAAATCTTTTCTATAATTTACATTTTGTCCTTAGATAAAGCCTCTCATGTCAAAATGTGTAAAATTACGGAAACTTTAATACTTATTTCTCAGTCAATTCTATTTTATTTTGAAATCAGGACACTCAATTATACTATGAATCCTTTCTCTCTGAAAGATTGGCTGTGGGCCTCCTAATCTTCAATTTAGCCAAAATTTGCAATCGACTATCCTATGAGAAAATAGAGAATGTAATGACGATTTTAAAAAGATTATTCATAATAAAATTTAGAAGCTCATGTGGAAACGTAGTTGAGTTATTTACCTCACTCTAAAAGAATTGTGTTTATTGTTTATAGCATACAATGTAAACATAATATTAATGAATGTCAGAGAAAATTGAAAAAAAAGTGGGTATGTATAAGCGTTAGAAATTATACTTCTTTGGCACACATAAAAAACCACATATTAAAACAAACAACACATAATTAATGCAAAAACTCTACAAATATAAAAATATACATTACCATGACCATAGCGACTTCCTCTGAAGTTTCGCAATTGACGCCGTCGCCTATATTTTTAAAAAGGTGATGCCAGGAATTGCATAGTAATTACAATGGTTTACAAGTACATAGTAATTATAATGTTTTACAAGCAGACATTTCCAAACTGATGACATTCTATCAAACACAATTGAACGCAGTCAAACATTGACAATAATATAAAATACAGAAATCTGTACGAGAAGGCCCTTTTTGGCATTTCGATTAGACAGCTAAAATTATAATTCAAAAAACAGTCCTAATTTTCAATTCAATAACTAATCATTCGTCAGCTTTTGAATTGAACATCTTTATGAGTGGTAATAGGTTCAAGATGATCAACAATACATTATTTATATTTGTACTGAAACACTAATTTCAAGTGAATAAATTTTTGATAATTACGCAACTACCATAACCAATTTATGAAATATACACATTTTACTCTCTTTGACGGCTAACTTCTGATGCGCAAGGATGGGAGCGCATTTTGTTGCATACTAAAATTTCACTTCTAACAACTAACTTCAAGTTCTCTCATTTCCGCTATATGCTGCGCACGCCTAGCGTGCGCATATTCTGTTACAGTAAAAATTTTACCCTAAATGCGCCAAATGAAGTATAACTTCAAAAAGTAATAGAACGTTGTTGGATGACTTATTATGATTGAGGAATTAAACATAGTATAATGATTAAGGAATATACATATTAGGTCCTTACATATGAAATTGACGTTTAGTATGGGAGGAACATAAAGCCGATTTTTTTTATTATAATATATTTATTTAATCAAAGTATGTACCATTGCTATCTATGCACTTTTGCCATCTCATAGGTAGTTCATCGATCCCTTTACTAAAAAAACCATTCGGACGGGAATCAATCAAATCTTTGAAGGCGGTTTGGACTGCCCCATCGGAGTTGAATTTTTTCCTTTGCAAGAAGTTATCCAAATTTCGAAAAAAATGATAATCTGTTGGGCAAGGTCCGGAGAGTACGGTGGATGTCTTAGACATTCCAATTGAAGGTCCTCTTATTTGGTAGCCGTCTGTTGTGCAGTGTGTGGTCTAGCGTTATCATGAAGCAGCAGTGGCCTAGAGCGATTAACCAGCCTCGGTTGTTTAGCAGCTAGCTTTTCCATCATGGTTTGCAGTTGCTGACAATAGACATCTGCCGTAATCGTCTGGCCAGATTTAACAAAGCTGTAGTGAACGACACCAGCACTATTCCACCAAACGCTCACAAGTAACTTTTTTGGAGTCAATTTTCGCTTGGGGCAAGGTTTGGCTGGTTTCAGCCAGGGTTCAGGCAGGGTTCAGCCATTGCGATGAGCGCTTCTGATTATCGTACAGGATCCACTTTTCATCACAGGTAATGATTCGATTTAAAATCCCTTCATTAGTGTGCCGGTTGAGTAATGCAACGCAGCAGTCAACGCGCGTTTATTGATTTGCTTCACTCAATTCATGAGGTACCCACCTTTCAAGCTTTTTCACCTTACCAATTTGCTTCAAGTGGATTAAAACAGTTTTATCACTAACATCGCAGCCTGCAGCTAACTCGGATGTGGTTTGCGATGGATCCGCTTCCACAATAGCCTTCAATTCTTCATTATCAACTTTGGTCTCCGGCCGTCCACGGGGCTTGTTCTGCAGGTCGAAATTTCCAGAACGAAAACGTTGGAACCAAAAACGCACTGTGTTTTCTTTTGCGGCACCGTCGCCATACACATCATTAATCCTTCGAGCCTTTTCTGCAGTACTGGTGCCACGGTGGAACTCGTACTCGTAAATAACGCGATATTTCAAGTTTTTCATTTTGTAAACTGAGTGACACAAAGAAAAAAACAATTGAGGAAAAAACAAATGAAGTATAATTTTCAAAACACAAATACATGAGTAAATAGTTGTATAAATTTGGATTTGGAATTCCTAACCAAAGAGAAGATATTTGAGATCAAATTTGCCAGTACGGCAAAACGTCAATTTCATATGTAAGGACCTAATATATTAAATTCAACTGAGCAATGATGTCAGGATATTAATTGTTATTTAAATGCACTCAGACAATTGTTAATAATTTTTTCTACCAATTATTTTGTGTTTATGATTTTTTTTGTCTATGAATTACATTTTGAATTGAATTTTTATTTAAAAAGTATGCAAGTACCTACCTGCTCATTTATTACGTTGTGCAAGTGTTCCACGTTTGAAATTATTGTGACAGATTAATCTCTGCTTTTGTTTGAAATTATTTATTGAAATATTATTTCAGGGTGACATTCATTCATCTCTCGAAAGTGTTATATTGTCAGTCAACAGGCTAGCTTTTATTGCTCAACACACATTTGTAGAGTTGCCAGAACTCAAGGAGATAATCCTGGATGATAACCTGATAGAGAAACTTGAAAGGAGAGCCTTCATGAACCTGGACCGTTTGAAAAAAATCACCCTGCGAGGAAACAAGCTTAAAGATGTATCAGATGAAGCATTCCAGAATTTGCCTGAATTAGAAATGTGAGAAGAGATTGTGTTCCTATTTTTCATGAATTTTATGTTTATTTTTATCATTGGAGGAATATTATTAGATTCACATTATATGAGAATTAGACATATGTATGAATATTTTATATCTTTTTTGTCATTGGATCCTGCAAATTTTAGGTATATCAAAATTAACCTAATCACTCTAAGTTAATTTTTTATAAATCAAAAAAGTTTCAAACAAATCACTCACTAAAGTCAAGGAAAAATAATAAATTTAATTGATCACATTTTGAGTGCCTTTTTTTTATACAATTATTCTTATAAACCCTGGATTACTATAAATATTTATCTATTTGGTTTAGGAGCCTACTATTTTTAGATTATTTTTATGAAGATTTTAGTTTTATTATTAATTTATGATTAGGTTTGTTGACATTTTGCTTAAAATTTAACACTTTTAATTATTCCCAGATTGGATCTGTCATACAACCAAATGACAACATTTGAGTTCTCCATGTTCGACCAGGTTGGAACCCTGGGGTCGCTCAAGGTGAACGCCTCACACAACATGATCAATAAGCTTAGTGACACGATCGGGGCTGCTTTTGGGACCATCGTAAGGGAACCAGGTGATTACATAAATACTAGTGATGTTGTACAGAATTTTTAATAATTAAAAAATATTATTCTCTACTTATGAGTTTTATGACTTATTATTTTACAATTAATATTTTATACAGTGTTTCAGACTCAAAATGCACTATAAACTTAAATCTTTACTGAGATACAAACATCCAAAGTTAATAAAGTGTTTAGTGATAAGCGATACCTAGATGATATATAGGATGAAATGAATTTAAAAATTATATATATTACACAATTTGCATAGAGTCTATAATAGTTTTGAGTCTGGACATCATATTTCTTTAGTTGACAGATGCTACTAATTGTAAGATGCACAAAAGATGTTAATAAATAATAGAATTAATTTTTTTAATTAAATAGTACTTATCAGTAGGAATGTTATTAGTCTCTTCCTTCTGAATCAATATTAGAGTCTGATTCTTTTGGGCCATTGAAATCCAAATATCTACCATAACCATGGTTTGTGTATTGTGGCTGGATTTCTGTATGGTACCACGTGCAAAATTTATAAAAAAACTTTGATTGTAAGACACCGTTTAAGAAATATGGGGAAAATTGTGCATCTTAGAATAAAAAAAAATGTGGTTGTATTTATAAACCAATTCTGGTGCATTATAGTAATTAACCAATGATTATGATTTTATTATCATTTTATTTTATTTCATTTTCAACCTTTTCACAATCATTCAACAGTGCTTCATTTTGAGGATAAATTCAACTCCATTCCAGGTGATTGAATATCATATTCATCTCTTATTTCATTTCACTCTAGAGTGACAAAATCTGTAATACTATTTTATTCATATGAGTTTATTCACATTTAATGTAGGTTGTATCTATATATATGAAAATATTTTTTTCTGTTATTTTAGGCATCGGGATTGGGAGCTATCATTCCAATATCAAGTCTTTAGATTTATCTCACAATAATATATCATACATAAGTAGATCATACTTCAGGTAAGAATTATAAATAATGATTTGTTAAAATTGATTTATGAGTTATTAGATAATTATTATTTTAGTATGGTTTTTCAGTACAATAAGGCAGTACAAAAAGTAGGCGTACCTAACCTTTAAATCATCTAAGTATTGTTCTGAGTTTCTGAGTTCTGGCTTATATTTTGAGTTCTGGCCTATATCTGCGGGCAAAAGGAATAACCAAATGAGTCAATAAAATCGAGTTTTGAGTTAAGTATGTAGAGTTGTTTTTTAGATACATATCTTGCAAGGAAAAATTATATGAGTCAGAAAATAAAATAAAACTACTGGTGCAATAATGAAATAAAAATAACAATGATATTTCGTAAACAAAGTGAAATTCCCAAATTTTGTTTTGGCTCTCCTGAGAACACGCATTTTTTAACTTATTTGTTTGTTCCTTTCGCCACAGATATATAAAAAATTGAGTCCCAAGATGTTTGACAATAGCGAATTTGCTACAGTGAAATATTTATAATACTTAATTAAATAAAGAGAACAAAAGCAATTAACATTGCCCTACATGTGTAGGTAGTCACACACCACCTACATAATTAATCAGCAAATAAGGAGAATAAATATGTATTCAAATTGGTAACGGCAAATCCTCTTTCAGGTCAGCTGAAGTATCTCTGACACACTTATATTTATCGCATAACAAATTGCAAAATGCGACCCGAGATGTATTTGGCAATATGCCCCACCTGCAGGTGGTGGATCTCTCTCACAATCAACTACTGGACTTGGAGTTCGATACCTTCAAAAATACAAAAAGGTTGCAGGTAATACAAAAAAAATTACTACTATGTCACAACTCATCTTGAAATGGAATGAACCTACCTATATAAAATTGACTGTTTTATTTTTAGCCAATTATGTGAGCCATATAATTTGAAAATATAGCAATAAATTTAAATTTTATTTTTCATTGAGGCCATCCCTGGTAATAATCTCTAAAATTCTTGATTAGATTCCAAATCACACAGTGGGGTTGATGTTTTTGTACAATATCCTCTTCATTATTGATTATAATTCCAGATCGTCCTTCTTTCCCACAACCAACTAGATGATGTCCCATCAGAAGTATTCCGCTCTCTTCTCTCTCTGAGGGTAGTGGATATTGCCAACAATGACATTAAGCTGTTGCCTGATATTCTCTTCCCTGAAGAAGGACTGGAAAAGTATAAACTGCAAAGCTAACCTTTACTTTAAAACAATTTAAAATAACTAAAAACTCCTTAGTATAGGTTGAATACAATCAAAAGACCATTCCCTAGCTTTGTCCGGTAAGAAGAAAGCGGGGGAAAGTTGCCTGGCAAGCCCGTGTTTCAAGCCTCAATATGATATTCCAAATAAATACATATTTTTTAGTTTAAAAAAGGTTACTTACTAGAAAAACTTATTTTGTGTTCATTTTTTGCATCGTAACAACACATACATATATTTTTTACGTACATTCTTTTGAATGTGGTCTAGCTATAGCATTAGTTATCGAGAATGCTTTTTATTACTAGCCTTTCAATGGTGTAAACCCATGGATGTGGATTATGAATTATTTTCCTGAATTGATTAAAATCACTGAACGGAATATAATAAATAATTTTATTTTACATGAATTCTCTAATTATTTTTAATTTAATTTAATTTTAATTTTTTTTTGTTTGGATATTTTATCTTTCACATTTATTACCTGCACTAGAGTAAAAAATTTTAAAAATATAAATGTATCAACAATGAGAGAAGAGATATTTTATGTAAATATCTGATCACATTTGAGAATCTAGTTAATTTACTCTTCTCCGTGAAATTTTTATATGTATGTAGAATGTAGATAGGTATTTTGTATGTATTTATTTTAGCAATTATGATTTTCAAAATAATTCTAAAAAGTGTGACATCTGTGAAGCAAACTTTGAAATAATTTATTTCTGGGAAATAAAATTAGATCAGCCTTTGATAGATGTCGCTATCAGGTTCAAAAAATACATTGAAAATTACACTTAATAGATGATTGAAAGGTTGAGGTACGCCTTAAAAGCGTAGTTTTCAATAAAAAATAAGTATTAACTGTGAATTAATTTGAATTTTTCAATTTGTAATGCTACAATATGAATAAAATAATATAATTTTGAAAGATATGCGTTTATAAGTTATGTGTTAAATTGTGAGGGAAATAAGGGAAATGGGTTAATATTAAATCTAAAAACATATTCAGTCAAAATAAATAGTAGTTTTTGTAAGCACATCACTGCATTTATAGTGTTACAAAATCTTCAACATTATCGTAACAATGAAAATCATAACATTAGCATTATATGGGTTCATACGTCTTTCTTTCTGTCAAATATATAACTAATGTTGAAAAAATTGTCCCGAAAATATATCAAATGATTCTTGAAGATAATAAATCATAAATCAACAATTATATTTTTCTTACTGTTTGCTTTCCTTTGTCGTTTAGGTTAGATTTGTCCAACAATGATCTGTCTCGCATTCCTTCCAACTGCTTTTCATTGGGAGCTGCAGCCTCTCTCACTAAGCTAGATCTCAGCGGGAATTGTATCCCGGCTGTCGGGAGCGGAGACCTCACGCAGAAGTACAGGGTAACAGCTGACACTTCATCTTACATTACCTAATCTACATTACTGTGTTGTGTGAGTGTGTCTAAGCTTGATCTTACAGAGTTTGCTATTATTGGATAATGAATGTAGATAGTTGGTGTCGGTGTCGCAATATATATTCCTATAACTATGGATTATTAGTGTTTTGTCATTAAATACAGTTTTAACTTATTTTTGTTCTTTAAAATAAAATGGACTTGAAAACGTTTCATTATTTGCATTTTTTTATAAACTTTTAATACTTGTAAGCAAAATCATTATTTGAATATCCTTAAATTAACATCTTCTATGGTTTATGATAGCTGCATATATGTTTAATGTAAGTTATGTGTTTAATTCAGAAAAAAAAATTATTTCATAAAGAGAAATAATTTTCACTAAAATTTCTCACACTAAAAAATATACTGTGTTATTAATTAATTATCAATTCTCGACCAAACAAAAGTGTGACTTGAAATAGTGTGCTGATTATTATGTAGATGCTATAATATTGAATAATCTAGTTATTTTCTTTATTATCTTACTCGACCTTTCCTGCCTTCTGGATATTTCCTTCCCAAGTAAGTTTACTACGATTACTTCAACTATATCCTTCAAAAATTTGTACATTCTTTATGTGAAATTTTATTCTCTTAAAAATTTTTGTTTATAAAACGTTGAAGAGCCTTAATGAATTATATTTAAAAAAAAATGTGCATTAAATAGATTTCATTTTTATTTTAAAAAAAACCTCTTTTATAATATCAATAATGTTTCAATTCAATTTAATTGTACGAAACATTGAATTTCTTATTTATTCTGAAAATACAATGCCGCTCCCTAATTGCCAGTTCGAATACGACGACTATGACATGACGGATCAGCGTTCCAATGAATGGCAGCGGCCGGGAAATGAATATCAAGACTACACATATCACAGTGTACGCAAGCCGTACCCAAACCAAAAACAAGAGAAACTGAAAAACCAACCCAGGGCAGAGATATTCTTTAAGGTTAGATGTGTCGAATGTTGCATGTCTTAATTCTTCAACAGCCAAAATGCACTGTCATCTTTTTTCTTGACTATTGATGGTTAAAACTGTCGTGTATGAGACTTATTTGGTTGAATGGTTAAGACTCCCCCCTTCAGTAATGGGGATTATGGATTCGATCCCGCTAGAAACCATCCATGTTTGTTCTGTTCTTAGAATGCTTTGGCTTAGTTGTAAAATTGTGGAAATGACATGTTTTCTTATTCACATCTTTATTGAAAACAATCTATTAATCTTATGTATTATTGGAATATATACATACTTTGTTTGTACTCTTATATTCATATGGCTTTAATAACTTTTCCAATGTTACTAACCTGCTAATGAAATTTTTGAAAAGATAGTTAGGCACATTCTGTATGCTATTGTGATTTACATACACTGTTTACTTGTAAAACATTGATGCTTTTATGTTTTATATATATATATATATATTTTTTTTTTTATTATTTGTATTATCTTTTTACTTGTCTTCTTTCCAAATTTTGTGTTTAATCCAACTGTCATAAAAATAATTAACCGCATTATATTAATAGGGTTATGTATGTATTTGCATATGCATGAAAAGCATGCCTTCAATTAGTTTGGAATTATTTAGTTTATGTTATTAAAAGCAGTGACTTTTATTACTACCACATACATATTACTACTTACCATTTATTATTTTTAACCTTATATTATCAATATTTTTATAATTCATATTGACTTTATCACAATTTTTCAAATATTTCATATGCACCTACTTATTATATATGTTAAGTAACTCTCAAATTTAATGAGAATTAAGTATTTACATACTTACTTTTTTCATCTATACGAGTATAAATCTACATTGTTGCATTTCATAAAAAATATATGTATTTTAATTTATTTAAACATGTCTATATTCATAGACAACATTTTGTACTGTTTTTCAGTGAACATCTTGCGTTATTTTTTTTAAACAATGGTTTTTATCATTGTTTTCGTTCTAGCTTTCAGCTACTTACTGCTATCAGTACAAATGCCACTGTGACACCTTTGCATAATTACATTTTTAGTGTTTAAAATCCGTCCTGGGATACTTTTTCAGCATTGCTTTTTCAGAACTAGATCTTCTTTCCAACAACACAATTTAATACTTAACATCTTCAAACTCTCAAGAAAAATATTGTGACATATTTACATAAACTCTGGAAAAGTATCATTATATAATTACCTACTTGTGGTATGGCAGCATTCCAATATTTATTCAGAAATGTAAAAAAAAATTTAACTTCAGAACAAAAAGCACGCATATCTAAATTACAATAAAAATCTACACTTCATTCCGATGAAATCAATCTATTTACCTCAAAGACCATCAACATATGGGCATGAACTAACTAAATTTCTTGCTACACAACCTCGTTCTGCAGATTTTTTTTTGACGTTTGACTCGTTTAAAAAAATTACTACAAGCTTGTAAATTTTTAAACATGTGAAAAATTCAAACTAAATATATGCTCTTTAAAATTATAATCAGTTTCAATCAATCAAAAAATTAAGCACATTTAAAAGAAGACGTTTTTATTTATAAGGCATGGTTTGGAGTGAAATTTAAAAATAATGTCTATTTTATAAAATATGTTTTGCTTTCTAGGGGATTTAATTATGCAAGAATAAATTCTTTAATTTCAATATTAATGTGTCACAAACATACGCGAGGGGGGACATTCTTGTGCTGTGACTTAAACCCCTTTCCTAAATTACAGGTTTAGTTCACCCTTGTAAAATTTTATGTTGCGTGACTTACCTACATGACATACACAGAAAGACATAATACTTATATGAGAATGTAAATAAAAAGTCTACATTATCTTTTTTCAGTCCCTGTCCTGGCTTGACCTGTCCAACAATCGTCTGGTGCGCTTGGACGGCGGGGCCCTAGGCAGTCTGCCTCGACTCTCCTGGCTGGATCTGGGCCATAACGGGCCACTGACTCTCGGCCGCTCTGATCGGACTTTCCAAGGTCTTGAGGATACCCTCACCCACTTGGGTCTCGAGAATGTCAGCCTCAGTTCGGTGAGAAACTCTGCAAATTACCATCAGTACAATATCATTACCACCACTGTAAATTAGTTTTAACTCGCTTCAAGATTAACAGCTTTAATAACTATCTATTTGTAAAATTAAAGTTAAAATGCTTTTACTATTATTATAGGAAAATTTTTGATTATCACTAGCATGTTGACTTATATTGCCAAAGGTGGGATATCCTGGATTTCTCAATCATACAATAAATTTTTTATTAAATAATGTATTACATAGTTCTAATAATATTGTGTAATCAGGGCCTTCCCTAGATATTGTACTACCTTTAATCCAACTAGAAATTCCACCCTTTTGTTACTATAAACGTAATAAGCATCTTATTTTAATTCGAACTGAATTGAACTTTGTAATGCACATACATTGACTTAAATTTAACACAACTATTTCGAGAGGAGCAGCCCCTCTCATCATCAGGTGTAAGTTATAAATTACTATTCGTGTTCACACAAATGTCTTATTATTCAATCAATCATCTTGGATTTATTAGTTAGATTCATAATCTAAATTGTAATAAAATAAAAAATATGTTCTAAAATCGAGGGATATTACAAAAATTAGTGGTGGGTTTTTATATTTTTTTTTTCACTATTTTTCCCTATTCTTCTTATTCGCTAACAATTGTTTTCTGATAACAAAAGTAAAAATCCAAATAAAATAAAGCTTTAGAAAAAACAAATTTGTAAAATTGTGAAGCTCCATATATGTATATGTTACAGTGAATCTGATTTTCTAGTGAGTCCATCATTCACTGGCATTTAAGGTCATTCTTATCATATTCAAAGAGTTTTTCACCAATAGAAATGAATACAATATTTTAACTTGCACTTACTAGTGAATTTATTGGTTTCCGAACTGTCAAAAATTAAATTTGACAAGTCTGAAATCCGTTTCCGTAAAAATCTATGCTTTTAAACGAACTTTTATTTACCCAAATTGAAACAACCGGGCCTTGAATAACAATTTAATAAGTCATTGCGTGAACAAGGTTCTTACTGCATTATTAATTTCTTCTGTGCAAATCAACATTATGTAGGTAACGGATATTATTAAAATAGTCATTTTGAAGTGTTGAAAGTTTCGTCTGCACCAATTCTTCATTATATGATTTTATAACAAGATTCTAATGGCACATGGACCTTGTTTTTCAAAATTTATTTTGCGTTTTGTGTCTCATTCTACACTAGTCTAGTCCAAAGTCATCACAAAGCGACAGTATTTCTAATTTTTATCCTTTGAGCGATAGCATATTCTCTATTCTGTGGCGATAGTTCTGTTTCTCGAACTGTCACACTTCTGGACTGGTCTTTGATATTCAATGATTAGTTTAGGTAGGTAACTAAAACGTAATATATTTTTAAAATTTTAATCGCGAACACTTACGAAATTCTGATCATCTTATAATTCAAAAGACAGTCGATTAAACTCATAAAAATGATACGGTGCGAGCAAGCTTCACGTCTGTCACCGACGTCGAGCCGAGTAAGTTTGCGAACTTAAAAACCGCGCACTTTATGTTGCACGTCTACCACCCGTGCTTACACGTGCGCAAACAAGAAACGCAAACGACATTAGACACATTTTTGATAAAAAGATAGAAAATTGGAAATGCGGAAGAATCTGAATGAATTCAAACGTAAATGATGACTTAGAATCTCTTTGATTTTTGTATTTTTCGCATCGAGTGTTTGTTACTTGACGCACTTTTAAAGGTTCATTTAAAATTAATAATACCGGGTGTATGTTTATTTATGTTTCTATATTTGTAAGAAATAAACTTTTGTTGTATTGTTATAAAAAAAACATATTTAATAAACTTAATTGACAAAATACATATTCATTAATAAAAATTTTCCCTTAACCCCCCAATATTTACATGGTGACATAACCTCGTTTTGTTCCGGCAGTCGTCAGATATCATAAAAAACCCGAGTGCGCGATCTTTCAGCCGACACCTTACTTCGCGATTCGTATTCGTTTTGCGGTGCCGCTGTCCTATTTTAATTTAGGAGTTAAAATAGGACCGCAAAATGAATAAAAATCGCCTAGTGTAGTGCCGCCTTTATACTTTCTACGCTTTAAGAATTACGTGTACAAATTGATGGTTTCATCGATATATTGTCTATGCTTTGAGTAATGTATTTTCACGGATTATGTGTAGTGAATCTGAGAATTCGTTGATTTAGATGTTTTCACTGCCCCCACTCTGCCCGACCGGGAAAAGTACATTTTTACTAGTGAAAGTATAGTCTCACTAAAAATGCAAATTCGCTGTAACATATATAATTCCAAAGAGCCATGTACTTCCACATTCCATATTCCGTGTACATATTTCCATTTTCCTTTTGCAATAGCAATATATGGCATCCTTATCCCCTACCTCACCTAATGCTAAGCAAGTGCAATTTGTAGTTTGTAATACTAAAATAATGTATTAAACAATATATCTACGTCTATGTAAGTGCAATAGTGCACATAAACCACATGCAAAATATTCAGTAAAGTAAGATAATTGATAAGCCAATTACAAGAAATCTATTAATTCATTCTAATATTTGAGATATCAAAAAAATATTAGGAATTTTTTGACGTGAGCAATACTCATGTGCGATATTGTCCCTTCACAGACTATGTTTTATGTGTCGATCTCTACAATGTAAAATATTGTAACCAATGATTTGGTAATTTTTGAAAGCTATTTTTTTTATATAGTAGGTACACAGTAAAAAGAATACTTAATATATATCAAACTTATCTGAAATACCTGTACAACTAAAAATGACCTATTTGATAGTTAGCATACTTTACGTAGGAGGAATCTATATTAAGAAGTTTTAATGAAAGAATAATACATACATATTATTAAAAATTGAGTACCAATATTTATGAAATATCATTGGGGATAGAATACCTACATATTTATATACAAATCGCATGCGAGTTTGTGTACTTTAGTTCTTAATTTTAAAAGATATACATATATATGAACAGTTAGTAATTATATTTTTGCTATTTTCAAAGTGTAATGATAAGTTGGTTGCTTAGCCAATTCCAGAGACCCATCTTAAAGTCAATCCTTTATTGAAATGAATTGCATTTTTGCTATTTTTGTCTTTTGTATTTTTTTCAAAATTGTTTAAATAATTTTAATTGCATTATCTTTTTTGTAATTAATTTTATTCTATTTTACCAAATAAATTTTTTAATTAGTAAAAATTATTACCAATAAACTTCACACTTATAGTCTGTTTAATAATCTTAAGAAATCAAGTAAACATTATTTAATTAAATCTTAATGATAATATTTTTATGCAGACCACGCTCTTTAATATTGTCTTTCAAAAAAAGTGGAATTTCATTTCTATCTCCATCCTTTGAGTGCCAAACGATGACGTGTTTATGGTTAGGTCAAAAGTGCTTACAACCATATGTATAGAAATAGTAAAATTCTCTTTGGATTCTAAATTACAACTTGATTTTAGTCTTTTCTGAAATGAATACACATAATTATTACTTATATCATAATGTGTAATTTACAAATTAGATTGTGTATTGAATACATAATTAATCATTTATTGATTATCCTAAATATGTATATATATTTTCTCTATTTACATAATCAATGAACGCATGTTTTTAAATATGTTTACATATACATATTATTATGAAAAAAAAAATTCTTAGTATGTGTAACTTTTCACAAATTCAAAATATTTTTAGAAAATCGCTAACGGTATGTGACTTATGGAGAAAATCAGTTTTGGAAAAAGGAATGTTCCTTTATTACTTGCCAGCTTAGATAGCATGTATTATAAATTATTGGAGCAATCCGCACTTCTGTAATCAGCAAATAAAAATATCTAACTAATACTTCAATGTCTTCTTAAAAATAATGTGTTTTTCTTATTTCATTATTAAATCCATGTATGCAGCCATTTGCTAAAGAAATTTCATAACAAAAGACTGAATTTAGATAATATTATATATATTCTTAAATATTAAATACTAAACTTGTTTCATAGACAATTGGCGTCAAATGCGCTAATTCATTTATATAATAATTCCTTTTGGGTTGTTGCACTTTTGGTATAACCAACGATGCGGCATTTAAAGGGTGGACAGAGTACAGTGTGAAATCTGCTGCGATGTTTATAGCTGTCAATTAAGCAGGGAGGTGAGCGTCGCTATACCTTTTATTGTCTCGAGGTAAATCCCGACACACCGTACCACCTACCCCCCTAGGCTTCATCTATCGTCATATAAGGTGATCATTTCCTGTAGATTCCTGGATATTGGACAATAGCTTTTTCAATTTTTTATTGATGCAAATTAAAAGAAAATTCTTTACTAAATTAACGATCAAAATTCCATTTTTTTGTTGTTTCACTAAATTGAATGCTAAAAAATTTCAACAGAGAAAGAAAACACAATACATGCATCATTGTTTAATAAGATATTTTTCACATAATACAGAATGGATGGTCACCTTAATCATAAACAATATTCAACATACTAAATTGTAATGTGTTATTTTTCCTATGGATATGTTATATAGTGTATAGTTAACACAATATTTGTGCCATCCAAGTGCATAAACTGAGTATATCCAGCCTTACTGGAAAAGTTTATTTATTTCCCTGGATTTCATATACATAATGTATTACAAACACAATTACTCGTTGTACTTCTTTGGATCTTATTTTATAATATCTGTGCTCCCTCATAAATCTATCACTTATATTATATTCTCCAACCACCAATGTATCAAAACTCTGTAATATATTTTATTACATGTGTCAGTTAAACCAATTTTCTGTAAGCTCTATCAATTTTCAAAGCAATTTTTTGAAATTTTCTGTAAATTCTATCAATTTTCAAAACATGTTATAAAACTTTGGCCAGAATAATTCTAAATAACAATGTCCTGAAGGTTTTGATCTAAAGTTTTTCAATATTTTTATATATGTCGAAGTTAACGCAAAAGTTACCTGATTTTAACTAAATAACTTACAGTTAAAGATGGAAGACGATAATATCTTGAATGTTATCCTTACTTCAAAAGCTCCTGCTCTTATCTAACTTTGAGTAGTTTGACTTGTTTAAAAATATATTTCAAAGTTGTACTCTATTTCACTTAGACCATTCTTACGGTAACAATGGTCATCAACAAAAAATTAAATGAAATTTAATAATATTTTTTAAATATTAAAATAAATATGCCTGTGTCATATTTTTATTACAGGAAATGTTCTGTGACTTCTGAAATCCTTATAGGTACATAATAATTTTGGTATTTTTTTTTCCAAACAAACAATAATATATATTAGTTTTCTTATGTTGCCTGTAGGCAAACTCATAAATACCTATATAATAGTAAGACAAATTTAATGGATTCAAAATAAGTCATCGTGATTCATTATTTGACATACCTACAAGCACTTTTTTATGATAAATGCCAATTCAAGTTTTCAATTACTATGTAAACAAATCTATCACATAATTTGTACATCCTTTGTATTTCATTATTTTGCAGTTTCTAATGTAATACAAATATCAATTATAGAAGTTTTAGAGATTTGAACACATTTTGTGGTAGTTCCTTGTTATTTTTCAATATATGTAAAGATAGATACTCAGTTTTAAACTTGGGTGACTCATTTATGAAAAAATCATAGAAATAGTGTTACAATTTTTAGATTAGATTTTTTATGATAGATTGAACATTCATTATGTGTATCAATTTTCATCTTTCAAAACACCTCACAGGCTTAAATTTATTTTCACATTGTCTTATGAAAATAAATGACTTTTTATGCTACAGTATCCCCAGTATGAAATCAATATTATTGGTTTCATCATTATATTTCTTTATTAAATATTAATCCGTTATTATACATATTACATATATTAATCTTTATTATTGTAGATTTTATATTAGTCTCTTATTAAAAGATTTGTATAGATAGAAATAAATTACATTTATTTTCACATTCTGTTGATTTTAACCAGCTTATGAAGACAAAAGAGTTTTTAATCTATAGAATCTCCAATATGAAATCAATATTATTGGTGTCATTGCTATATTTCTTTAGTTTATTTGAAATTAATCTGTTATTATACATATTAATGTGTTATTATAAACTATGTTTAGATAGAAATAAATTACATTTACCTACATATTTTCACATTCTGTTGATTTTAACCAACTTTTATATGAAAACAGGATTGTTTAGCTACAGAATCCCCAGCATGAATATTGGTTTCATTATTGTATTTCTTTATTTTATTTTATATTAATCTGTTACTATAGATATTATATTAATCTGTTATTATAAAATATGTAGAGATATAAATAAATTAAATGCATTATAGATGATAGTTTTATAATCTTATTTATAAAATTGTATATTATTATTTATTATTATATTATTGTTATTTATGTTTATTATTATTTTACAATGCACTACGTTTTATTGTCATACAATTCAGAATGTGTGCCGCTTTTCTCCGGTGCAATAATGTATTAATATAATCTATGTTTACTATTGTATCTAATATGAATATAATATTTACAATAATTTATTAGCACAACTATTATTTTCACCATGCACTATAATGTTTATTATTATAATTTATAAATATATTTATATAAATCCATAGACATCTATGTACATAAATAAAAATTTGTCAATCATTTAAGTTATTCATTTTTTTACAATTAGGTATAATTTATGGTACTTTCAATTATTAGTGTTTGCCTCAGTACCACCCCGTGAAGCTTGGGAGCGACACATTTCATTTCAAGGTTTTAATTTGAATTCATTTTATCTTAAATGTTGCTTCATCTGTGGGTATTTTAACCGTTTCACCAGGCGCGGACTGGCTACAGATGCTTCAGTGTCTAAAACCTTCACAACTGCCATTCAGTTTGCATCTTTTAATAAATAGACGTAATGTTTATCTATATAACTTTTTCACAAGATCATTCATCGATTTGTCATTTCTGTTCTCAGTTTTTCTAGAGCTTGATTTATTTGAAAATACGCCAGTCCGCTACTGAATTGTATTTTGTTTCCATTTTTGCTTTTTTCATTGTATTTAAATTCATTACTTTTATTTTATTATTTATAAATAAATGTCTTTAGAGTCTCTTCACACTTTTTTCTATGAAGATATAATTTTACAATATAAATGAAATAATTAATTATGTACATCTTTTATTTATTATTTTCTTTTAATAATTTGTTATCAATGTCAGTCAATAAAAACTAAAAAACGTAGGGTAAGGTTTATTTGCTGCTGTTGGCTGATTCCAATGCCTAAAGCTAACAAGCTAAACTTATTTAATTTTTGTGAAGAAAATCAATAGGTTGATAAATTTCAGAACAATTATAGTTCAGCAATAACGATTGTAGAATGAAATGATTTATAGAAGTTTTGATGTGATATCATTTGTTATTGAAGGTGCCTTCGCTTCCATTACCGATGCTGAGGAGTTTGGACCTATCACACAATAATCTACCTTCAGTGCCTCCAGATACAGCTACCAACCTGACACACTTGAGATATCTCGATCTATCTGACAATGATCTCACCACTGTTCCCGTTGCAAGTATCCAAAAACTATCAACAATTGTTTAAGCTATATTACATTCTTCTATATTTCATAATAAGAGATTTAGTATAGAGATATAGAACTTTAAAATGAAATAGAACGGATAAATAGCCTTGGTATTGGTTTTATTGAAAATATAACTATGCAATTAGTATGTAAATAAAGGTTGTTTTTATAGAGGCGTGTTTTTCAAATTAACATTTTTTCCAGCGACAGCCAATATGACAGTTGGCCCCCAATTTGCTCTCAGTTTGGTTTGCCTTTTCGCCATGAATAGACTCACGTCAGAATAATGTTGCAAATTATGCAAATTTATTTCGAAAATCGTGGTATTGTAATCATATTTAAACTCTATTGGCATAAAATTATCTTTTCAATAAAGCCAATAATACCTAGACCATTACCACAAATTTTGTATGTTTTATTCTAAAAAAATTATCCTATACTTTGATAATTTTAGTTACATTGAAATTTATATTCAATTCAAATAAATATGCAATAGCATATTATGACTGCTATTTCTTATATTTTCAAAATGTTTTCTTTAATTCCATTTTGATTTTAAATAGCAATCAATTCGAAACAAGATTTTTTTATTTTGAAAAATTTTGAAAAAATATTTTGAAAAAAGTGTGATGTAATAAGACCTGTGGTAATGATATTTGATTTCTATAGGTAACTCACTCTCTACCACACCTGAGATGGCTATCTCTGGCGAGGAATCCGATCACCACCCTCACTAACACTAGTCTCCTCGGAGTTGCTGAAAAGTTGGAATATTTGGATATATCTGGCCTGAGGCTCAATACTTTTGAAGTAAGTTTCTCTCCATGAAGATTAAGGTTGTTGATAAGTCAACATTTTCCAGTTTACCAATAATTTTGGTTTAGCTGTTTGTCATGTTTTTCCTATTGAATCTCTAAAATAAAATAATATTTGAAATTGTAAATATTCTTCGATGCTCACATTGTATGCAGAAAATAAGATAATGTGAATGAAAAAGAGACGTATGATGTATTTTTAATTTCCACTGAAAATGTGTAATGTTTTTTATCCAGATGGGAGCCCTGGGTAAGATGCAAGCCTTGCGTTCGCTCACCACCACCGCCTACACCAAAGTGAGAGATTTCAACCTTCCTACTATCCTAGGATACAACAGTGGTCTGCGAGATCTTTGGGTACAGGTCTGTGGCAATTTCTAACTCTTTTTTATTATTTTTTACAAGTTTCGCCTCTTTATTACATTTCTTCCCTTTAAAAATCTGTCTAGAGTTTATTTTAGTGATGAATTTTTAACTATGCATTGTATATTTGGAATCAGAGAAAGCTTACCATTCTAATAATATCATATTTATTACGGAAAACTTATGTATATATTGCCATCTGCCAGTAATATTTCTGATTATATATATGTTTGGAGGTGGATGAGTCCTCCGGTTTTGGATAGAGTTGAACTCAAGGGTCACCACTCCGTTTGTAGAGTCGGAGATCTCTGCTGCGGTTGATGATGTAAAAGTCGCGATGGTTTGACAGAATTTATTCGATTACAAAACACAAGTTATAAAGAATACAGTAGTGTACAACGGTTACAAGTGAAAGCGTGACGTTCGAAGGTCTGACGGCAAGGGCTTCCGCTATACGAGCCGTTCACTAAGGAAGTGAGATGGTTTGTTCTGCGGGCGCGTGCTTATATAGTTATTCAGAACAAAGGAATCGGGGGTGTTATGATTTTCTCTTTACTCGGCCGCGCGTGTGGGTATTTAGCTTAGATCAGTGAGGCACGTTTCGTCACTCCGATAGTCCATGCCCTCTGCTATACCTCGCCTTTGTACTCGGTCATCGGTCTGGCTTCATTTGCCTTGCTCAGCAATCTTGTCTCAACCTCTGTATCGATGGCGACGGCCTGCTGTACTCGACGTCAGTATCTGTGGTAACTCATTACACGGGTGTCTGTGTGTATGTGTCTCGGGCCACCGCATATGTATATCAACTATGTGTACAAATATATTCACACAAACAATTCATAGATGGTACTGATGCACAGAGTATCGAATATATGAAGAATAAATGGAGATGTTTATTATTTGGAAACTGTTGTTTTATTTTTGCAGGACAAGATGAATTATTAAACATTTGGATTTTTGATATATAACTATAAGCATTAAAAACTAGAATACATGCTTTAACCTGTTCTGTAGCGAAATTCACACAGCTAGAAAATTCTGCCTACACGGCTGAACCACCCTTGACCGGCTTCATATAGTTTTAAGATGCGTGCAGTGAGAACACTGAATCATGAGTTTTACATAAACATATACATATTTTGGAAAAAAAAAATTAATGTTTATCCAATAGAATATTTTGATATATTAAAATATGAATAATCGTCATCATTTATCCTTATTTCGAATGTCCGTCTGTAACTTTCTGGAATTACAACGACAACACTGACTAGCCGCTAATGAAGTGCGGGCGTGCTACATGCTAGGGTCACGCCACCAAACAACATGTGATATTTATATTAATTTAATTATGTTTAGTGATTGCTCATGGGTGTACAGCAAGTATAAAAATAATTGTTATAGAAATATTACGAGATTATATATTTTATATCAATTTTTTTTAAAAATGTATGCTTAAGTAAAATTCATGCTTCAATGTCCCCACTACATGCCCCTGATATTCTGATATTTTTCATACCTTCTTTAATCCGAGCATTGCTGCCAACTAATGACCTAAATCAATAATAATAAGTTCATAAGATTGCGTAACACACTAACCATAGATAATTTTAAAATGGTTTATTACGCTTCTGTCCATGCACTACTCCAATATGGAATCATTGGATGGGGAGGGGCGTATAAAAACATCATAAACACAGTGAAAGTAATCCAAAGATCAATTATAAAAGTAATATTAAAAAAAAGAAAAACCTTCTCTACACAATTACTTTTCTCTAAATTCCAAGTTCCAAAATTAGAGAATGTTTACAAAAAAACGTCAATTATACAACTAATTAAAGAAAACATAACTGCTAAATTTGAAAAAAACACATCATTAAGATTCAAAAATAATTTTAAAATCCCAAAATATAATACCAAACTGTGTCAACAAAACTAAATATACTTGGGCATAAAAAACTTCAATAACCTACCTACAGATATTAAGAAAATCGATGACTTACAACAATTAAAGAAAAAAATAAACCAACACTTTAGATCGATACAATTTGACAATGCGCAACAAAACATATAGCTAAGGAACAAATAAGCCAAATCCAAAATAAACTAATAAAGTGTAAGCCCCTCACCAAGCACATGAGCAAGTCTCATTTTTGGAGAGGCAAAGCAATAAAATAAAATGTATCTAAGTAGATTGTAATAGAGAAATGTATTATGATTTAAATGTAGTTTTAATATTAAATAAAAAAAAAATAATCATAAATTTGATTTTTTGTAGATTTCTTTCCGGTGAACTAGTATTTCATTTACAGTCAAAAATGCACTTTTAAAGAATGTATCCATTCTTTGTTTCATTTCAGGTGGAGGATGAGAAAACGAACCTCGGTATTGAGATGTTAGGACAGCTGCCTTGTAAATTACACAATATCACATTCAGCGGCTCAGCCCTTAGACAACTCGCTGATACTGTTTTAAGTGTGAGTCCCCCAAATGTATAAGTTTATAATTACGGTGCTTACCTGTACTGTCTGCATTAATTAAATTTCACAAATCATCATCAAACAACTTCATCACTATGAACTTGTTCATTACGAAAAAAATATACTCGATTTATCAATACATAATATGGTAATTTTCATAAATATATGAGTTTTTTAAGGAAATTTTATAAATTAGAAACTACTTTTTTACTTTGGTTTTCATAAATTTTGTCTATTTGTACAGGGGGTCCACAATCCAAACTTATTTTTTTCGTTACGAAATACCAGCGTGACTTCCATCCAGCGCGCGGTGTTCGCCAAGGCTGGTCGGGCCAGGAACCTGACTCTAGATCTACGCCACAACAAGCTAAACACCGTTGCTAATCCTTCCACCAGCGACTGGCCCGGCTCCACGGGGGCGCTGTTCCTTCAAGCGTTGTATCTGGAAGACAATCCCCTTGTTTGCGACTGTGGTTTAGGGTAAGTCATATTTGAATTGTTCAAACTAGAAATTTTTTCTTCAACTTACAGACTTCATGCACCATTTTATGTTCAGAGTGCTTTGCATGGTGAATTTAACTAACGGCAAATATATATTTTGTTCATTTTCTGTGGGATTGCATTATTAAGTAATATATGCAGACAACATGCGATTATGTATTATTTAATGTAATGTATACTGTTCATTTTTATATATTTTAATTAATTCAATTGTGGAGTTACAATTTTTTGACATAGTTAGTTCTTCTATAATTAAACTTTATATTTTTTCAATGGATAAGAAATTTATTTTTATTCTTAATCTACGACTAAAAAATCAATCATTTTCCAGATAGAATGTTTTAATAATTACTGATACGATTCAAGTCTATGCAATTTATTTTTAGATGAATCACTTATATTTATTGTGATGTTCTCTTTCTTTAAACTTAGTAGAACTGTGTGGGAAATCCGGGATCCAGATAGACTCGATGTTCTGCTTAAATATAATTTTTTGACTTGTAACAATGGTGTTCCACATGACAATATTAATACGGTTTATAGATAGCTTAACAAGTTGTTACTGATGTGGTAGTTTAATAGTAAGAGTACCCGTAATATGGTGCATGTCTGCCTCTTTCATAAATTCTGATACATGTTCATCCAGATACATTACAATTATTATATTATAATATATTTGTTATATTCTGCTAGTATTAAATTAAAATGGAAAATGATCCAAACTATGACCATATATTTTTTATAAACGTCTGGAAATAAGATGTTTAAAATGTTGATCGATTGATCTGTACTTTATTAAAGTACAAATTATTTACATAATACTTTATATTAATCAGCTGGGTGGAGTTTTGGGAGAGGAAGAGAAGGCAATATCTCTGCAGTGACGCAGTTGGAGAAAGTTGTATGATGGCGCAAGATGATCTCCGAGTAGCAAGGTGTCCTGATAAAGAGAATCAGACTCTTATTAATGTAAGTACACATACTCATGTTATTTTGGGACAAATAATTTGGTTACAACTCTTTTTCTTTTTCCCACTAGCTTATCCGCACTCTCCTATATCATCTTACACTATGGATTATTTTAAGTTTTTTGTACCCATACATTCGTAATTGTATACTATTATTATTTCATATTGAGCCACAATTGTTTTTATTTTTATCCAGTAATCTCCCAAAATTACATGATAGGTGAGACCGACGAAAATCACTAAGTTAAATTCCCGTAAATCGGAATAAATCTTTTCATATAAATATTGTTCAATTGGGACCAAGGTATTTCAAAAATCCTAGTTTAGAAGAAACTATTTAGTAAAATTACTGTTCTTTGTACATATTTACATACAAACATATTAATACAAAGTATTAGAAAAATAAATGTTCAAAAAATTTTCATTGTTCATAAATTTTCATTCTGCTATCAAAATCCTTGATAATGTTAAGTTTACATTCACAAGATATCCTTTTTCCTTTCTTTGTTGGTGCAGAAGAATACTATTTTCTATGTTTGGATAACATGGTTTTTTAAGGGTTTAGACATGTAAAAAAACAATCTTAATTTTCATAGAATTCGCGTGAAATGCGTCAAACGCATATCAAACCAATAGAAACACTAAAGAAAGTAAGAACTGCATAACTCCGAGTTCGCATAAGTCGGAATAGCGTCAAGTCGGGGGATTACTTTGTGTACTTTATTTGCGATTCATTGCTCTATTTGGGTTGCTATAACTTTAGAAAAAAAAACATTTTTATAATTATGTATTTATTTATGTTGAATAAGATTTTATAGTAAGATTTTTGTGCCTTTGAAAGAGAAAAATCTCATGCCTAGAGAGGAGAGACTTTATATTCAAATATTTGAAAATATGTACATAGGTAGGTACAAATTAAATCAGAGTTGAACAATTTCAATAATTATCTTTAAAAATATGGATTAAGATTAATTTGTATTGCAAATACTGTGAAAAATATTTTTGGATATGTAATAAACATATTGATTAGAATAAAAATAAAATGAGTCAGGTGAATAAAGAAACACTTAATCAAAAGATCGGCAAAAACACTTACATCCATTCGAGGACAGACATTTTTATATATTTTTATAATTTTTCTGATATTTTCAGATACTGAAAAATGACTTGGAATGTGGTTGGGGATCATCCAGCTTGAGGCTGCTGCCAGACATATTGTACGTGGTCGGGCTGACCATCGCTACCCTCCTTTACCTCTGAATGTTGCTCTGGCTATTTGACATTTATTCTGAATTCTATGATTTGCTCGCCAGGATTTATTCCATGTGATCATGTCATAGAGTGAAGTCGGGATGATTAGTAATGTACAACTGTTAGCAGAGTTCTACGCAGACAATGAACTATTACAACTGACAATGGAAATCAATCAATTATAAAATATCAGCATACATTTTAATTACATTATTTTGGCTGGTATACTATTAATTGATCTATTTTTATTGTAAACACAATTGCATTTCTACAGTCGTTGGGTTATAGTTTGGAATACTTATAAATCTTGTATTCTCAGTGTTAAGAATTCACTTGCAATATATTTCTTCTTTAATTGAAACAGATGGAAATGATGTATTTTCTTGGATAAATTTGTGTTCATTAAAGATAATATGTCATCATAGGAATTAATGAGGTAATAATAGTAGCGAGTACTGTTAACCCTATAATATAAAATCTGGTTAATATGTAACATTGCATTTTAATCAAGCAGGTATTATCATGTCCACGTTTGTAAATTTTACAAGCTCCAAATAGTATGTGCACCTTAAAAATATTACCACCTTGTACTTTTCAGCTTTTAGTATCTGTGCCAACTTTGAGGCCATCGTTCCTGGCTTGTCCAAGTGGTTGTAAGTGAGACTGTAAAAAAACTATATTTATCGAAAACTTTATGGATATTTTCTCTCAGTATATTATCATCTGTTCAAAAAAAATATATAGAATGCAGAGTTAGTACAATATTATAATATATTATGTAATATTTTGGAATCTCAACATAGTGAATTCATAATACATTTAGCTTTGCATTAAGACTTTACTAATTCTTTATCACGTGCCAATATTTTTAAATCATATCTTATGTTAAAGCATTTTTCTCTGTTAGACATTCGCAACATTGGTCAAATAGCCATCGGTTAATTAGTTATATTTAATTTTGTATATTTGTCTTCAAAGAATGTGTGATTTTTTAAGTTATAGTTTAGTAATGTTTTTATTTCTATTTTCACATGTTACCAATGATATTTCCCCGTGTCTTAAGCATTTATGTAATAAATAATCTATCATGTAATCTTCCACGGCAATTTTTCTACCTAGGGTGGGTGTCAGGTTTATTTTCTAATAATTATATTTCACTTTAATTGTATCATCTATTACAGGTATCCCGATTAAATTGAATAATAATGGTTCTGCTGTAATATTACGAGTCCACTAATAAATGTGTTTGACTTTTTAAAGAAATACTTGCGTATTTTTAAAATAAAATATTTTTTTATGAATTTGCTCAGTTACAAACAAATGTATCTTTTTTAATATTTAGATGGATTGTGTAAATTGGGATGTAAGGTGAGGAACCAGGGAAGAGATAACATGTACAAAAAATATATAATATGTAATTATATTAAATAATATATTTATATAAAAAATCAGACATGTATGTATTTTCATTAAATGTATTTCTGTTGTATTTTGAACAAATTAATGTATCATTATTCTTTGGTCTAATCGGGAGTGCATTCATAATTATTTTTTGTTTTTTTTACTGCAGGCATTCAATAATCCAAAATTGATTCTGAAATTCACCTGTGTTTATTTTTAGTTACAGCACACAATTGCTTGGATAAATATAAAATATCTCTGGTGAACTAAAATTATAATTTGTTATATTTTTTTCAAATTAATAATAAATATAAATATATATATACTTATAAGAAATATTGTATACATAGGGTTGAATAGTAACATAAGTTGACTGGCTAGGTATAGGAATGAGTAATTTCTGTTTTCAAAAGCAGAGGCGAAAGTGTTTTTTCCTTGTTGAATAAGAGAAAAACATGAGAAATATATTGTATTGAAAGTAGGTGATTAATTTTTTGGAAAAATGATCATTTACTCCGCCCAAATCATGACTTCGCGATGGTGACTTTAACCTTGCATATATATTTAGGAGAAATAAAAGCAATTATTAACAATAATCAACATTCAGGAAAGTTATAACGCCTACTGTACCTACATTGTTGGAAGCAACTTTGCTGCACTGTTCCCATGCTTATTCCCATCTTTGTAACATTATTTCTGGTCTTTAATATTAAGTATTTAATGTCTTTGAGTTTTGATTTGGATACATATTTTAAAAATTAAAGTCGTAAATGCATCATAGATTTCAAAACTTTCCTAAAAGGATATTTGCATGAGTGATTAACTGTACATATTAATAACACTATAATGTAAGATACTTTTGGCTTTATTTTTTTCTTTGAAATCTATTTTACAAGTGAAACTGTTTATCATGTTGGTAAATAAATCCTTATATAATCTTTTTCAGATAGTTAAAATGTACGAGCTGAAAATATAAGTACATATACTTTTTTCATCTCATCTTCTACTCCTTAACAAATTACTCCCAAGTCTCCCTGTCCCTTGCCGTTTCGATGACCTACAGTTTACTGTACACTTCCCACAGTATCTTTCCGCTTATATTCTTATTATATGACAGAGTTAGCTCATTTCATAAGTTAATTTGAAAAGAAGCAGGGATTTCACACTAAGGTTCTTTTCAATTGTGGGCTTCTTTCTCAGTCACCATTTCTTTCAGATACCTCAACTTAACCGTTTTGATTCTCCAAACGAATTCTCTCGGTATCTCATTTATGTATGGCAACCTAACCACTGCCAATTTTGCACTCACTTAACTTCGATTTCTTTACCACAAAAGGCTTCTTGCCGAATATCACTTTTAACGTCTTTTATGTATGTAGTATGCCAAAAAATTGAGCAAATACCCTTTTAGATAGAGTTTTTATTACTTCCCAAGATTTTGTAATTTTAAACACAGTTTAAAAATTATGTGATGGAATTCGTTTAATGAATATTTATTTTAACATGATATAGAAATTATTTGTGTGTACTAAATATAATTATCTAAGTATTTTTCCTAAACTAACAATGAAAATATTTTTAACTTTAGCAATATAGATGTAACATTAATCTATTTATATTGTAACTAAATTTCCAGTACATTTCTGATGTCTTACAATAATAAAGTTTACATACACTCTTCTTGCACATATATTCCATATGGAAAATAATCACAAGTAATAATAACTTCTATCTAGAAATCTTCCCTTAAAAATCTGTAACACAAATAGAAACAATGAAAGAAAGGTACCTAAACTTGTGAATTTAGTAGATTTTTGTGATGAAATAAATATATATTTATAAATTACTGCAGATTCAGATATACTATATATTAATTTTTGAAGAGACTATTTTTTCATGATGCCTAGCAAATGAATGGTAAACATAACTAATGGACGACCGTACATTGCATTGTTTCAGTGTTGCCAGGAAACCTGAAAGTTGTCAGATAATGTATTTATTGATGTTTCAGAATGTAAGTTATACTATTAATATAAAAAGACATTTATTAGACCATTATATTTTTATTTATTGCCCAATTAATTCTCTCCTTTAATGCCACGTAATATTTTCATAATAAAGCAAAATTTAGTGTGACAATACATTATAAATTCTTATCTAATTTATAACAGTAAAGAAGCTGCGGCATACTTGAATACTAAACTAATGTAGAATACTGCTTAACCACACGCAGATCTGACAAGCCCCCATGTCACCAATCTGCTGTCCCAAATGAAGATTCATACTTCTGCAATATCATTAGCGCAAGTAAATATAAAAAATCTAAAATGATGGTATTCAAGAAAGATGAAAGCGAGATTGAAGGCGGTACAAAAAGTAGATATAAGAAAGACTTGTTGTAGAGTTTGTGTAGTTGGGAAGTATTTGACAAAAGTGGATAGAAAGGTTTTCGTAGGAGGGTGTTGAGGGAAAGTAATGTAGTTGATACTTTTGATGCAGTAATTGTATGGAAACTTGTTACCCAAGGCAAAATTGAATAATGGAATTTTAATATCAACGATGATTGCAGCTGAAACAAAGTCACTGAGGTGTGCACATTTATAATCGTAAATTATAAAATAAATAAAGAAGAAATTGGAATTCAATGTTAAACCTATTAGCTTAGTGAACAGTATTTAAAAAGTGGTTAGTTAATTTAATCTTATGGAAAAATTTAGTGAAGAGAATGTGAGATGTAAATGTACGATGATGTTGATGTGCGCAATAATAAAATCATCCATAAAAATCCTGATAAAAAGTAAATAATTGAATAAAAGACGGAATTAAAAAAATAAATTATTAATCAATTAGAAAGACGTACCGAAAAATCAAATCAACGAAAAAATATTTAGCTGCTACCAGAATTCGAACCACGGATCTCCTCCTATTCGGGGCAGGCGCATCATCCAATTACGCTATAGCGGCCTCGTACATTTCCGTGGTATTTTATAGATTATTTATCTATGTACCTCCGCAAATAGCTTGAGTAATAGTAGGTAATTAATACCTATTTTTAAACATTTAGCACTATAAAATGCCGTGAGGCTCATATTGTAGCGAAGCGCAACACAAGACTAAGAAAATCACATACATGTAATGTGACTTCGCCGGGAATCGAACCCGGAACCCTAGGTATGAAAACCACTGTACTGCGATGGCTGCAATACTTGGTACATTTACTTTTTAAGGATTTAAGAAGCATGTTATTTTAACTTGCATGTCTATTGGTGCAATAAAAATTATGAAAATCGAATTGCTGATTTTTTCAATGAAATCGTTTATGGTAGTATCTTCTCACAATGTCCTGAAAGAATATGAAATAAATTATTTTAAAGCGAAAACTTTGCTGTTAGACATTTTAATACAATGTCAAAGTAATAACTTATTTCATTATTTAACAACTTTTAAAATGTACGTTCCTTCATCGAGGCAGAGAACAGACACTCTGAAACCGTTTAGCATTAAATAATAAAACTCAGATGGTTATAACCAACACAAAGTTATTTGAATTTTATATGAATTATATTAACTGATTCTTCAGAATAAAAAAATTAGAAAGAATCTTTTTTTTTTTAAATTTGTCACTCAAAGGTAATGAATATGAAAAACAAAAAACATCCACAGATAATTTATTTAATAAATTCTTAATTAAATTTGTACAAACTAAATAATTATTATTGAGCTAATCACATAATGTATCCAATGAATTGTATTGATATATATTACACACTTTAAAGTATTGGAATTATCCTAAAAATAAATATGTATTTGACAATGTTAAAATATAAATTAGTCTAATTATTATATTTTTTATAAATTAATTATATTTTAAGGAACATGACACGTTGATTGATTATACATATCGCAAACAAATTAAATAATGTAGGTAAGTAGTTATTTAAAATTCCGAGATTAATCATTCACAGAATGTACTGATAAAATCAAAGAACATTGGTTAGCCGACATTAAATTATACAATTGCCGGTTTAAAACAGTAAATAATACTGTGTGAAATAAACAACATTATTTTATTGTTTACAAATGTAATTTGAAACTGAAAAATCACATACCACAAGAAATTAGTAAAGGAATTGTTGACGATGAAAGAAGCCAGGATAATAGAGGAGGAGGAGACTAGATGATAATATCGTCAAAACTGTATTAAGTGTAAGTAAGTACTGAAAGAAGGAAGACCCCAAGCATCTTGAAGATTATATGTAAAGGAAATGGAGGACACCCACATCCAGGATGTCCAGGTATTTTAGTACAAGAGCTGACATAAAATATATAGGAAAGTGAAATATGAATAAGAGAATTGTTATATTGCTGTCATCCGATACATTAACAACAATAAAACGGGATGTTAGATTACCATCTAGCAGATGGCGCTCAAATTTTCATGGAATCGTAGGAGGGCGCCACCTAGCGAGCGCCCTCTGAACATTATTTGATGCAATCAGAATCAATAAAGGCTTGAAAGGAGAAACGTCTCTGCTATTTTTTGCTTTAAGTTTAGAACTCATCTGTACCAAAGAGAAGTAACTCTCTTCAGATCCGAGCAATCATTTTGTGTGAAAGTGTGACAATGAGAAGTAGGTATGATACTTTTATCTGGATCGCAACAGAGGATCATTGTGAGCAAATAAAATCATCTCCTTTATTTTGTAGCGACTTAGACCATATCCATTCAAGGATCAAATACAGGGTATGCGTCAAGCATGCCCGTTCCGATGGAAACATTTTTGCGTTTGATTTTCATCTCAAATTTTATTTTAATTTTTATTACTTCTACCCATATTTTCCCCGTATTCTTAATTAAGAATTATCACAAAAGAAACAGAAGTGTTTTTAATTTTCAAAATCAGTTAATTTTAACTGAGATGTGGCGCTGGAGATGATAATGCATCACAGGTTCCTATCAATACCTCCCGGAAAAATTAAAAAATAGCACACTGCTACAAACATGACAACATTGCTGACTCTGGATGTTGATAACATAAAAGCATTAGTTTCCATAAACAAGTTTTAGTGGTTCGTGAATTTTATGTATGTAAACAAGTACCAGTATATTGCTCTTCTGGCTAAAAAGTACGTAATTAAATATATACACATTTTCAAAAATAATTTGAACACGAGTTACCAGTAATGAATTACAACTTGCAACAATTTTAGTTAGGTAGGTACATAAAATAGTTGCATATAAAAAGCTTAACATGCAGCTTATAATCCCATTTTTCATACGAATTTTCAATAAGTATAATATTACATAATACGTAAGCCATCTTATACAATCTTAAATCTCATTTTATTTGTTTTTTATTATTTTGAATGAACATTTGATGACATTTAAATGGAATGAATTGATCAAATGATTGTACCTTTGACTGTAAATTATAGGACATTTTTTATTCAAATTGAATGAGGAAGATTGCCCTGAAGTTTTTGCCACTATCACTTTTTGACACCCTGCATAAGTAAAATTGAAATATGCATTAGAAAAGTCATTTCAGAAAAAGCAGGTCAGGTTTCCATTGTTTCAAAATCATTGAAATGTGAAGCAATGTATATTTAAATTATTTTAATAATAACAATCAAAATGTAGAAATGCTAGGCTAGTAAATACAAATATTTTCGAAATTATATTGTTGGAAAGATAATTTGACAGGTGTCTCTATGTGGAATGATTTTTTAAAAATTCACAAAAATACAATGCGATCTTCAAATAAATTACTTTTCAAATTATTTTCAGATTGGTCTATTTCTGTCCTTTTATAGTATAAATGTTAAATTTGAGTACTTACTTCAAACAGTTTTAATTACGGAGAAGTAGACCCCTTTCCATTTAAGAAAGACAATCGAATTAGTATGTGTAATCGGTGCGTACGACGCACAGCTATACTAATTCGATTGTCTTTCTTAAATGAAAAGAACTCTACCCGCTAGCATTTCTGTCTCAGATTTTTTTGCAATGAATCTTACTAATATTGTAAAGCAGTCAGCAAGGTTATAAAAATTAAAATGAATTATTTGACTTTTTTTAATGTTCTAAGAATGTTGTATCGATTATGAGTGTAAAAGATATTTAAAATTATTACTATTATTGAAAATAGGAGGCGTACCTATCTGCTGTAAAAAAAAATCGTGGTGCTCAAATGTAGGTAATTATCTAGGAAAAATGTTTGTGACACAAAAAGTGTGAGTTATTTATATATACGTGTATATGAAGATCGGTAGGTACCTACTGATCTTCATTTAATTTGAATTGTTAAAATGGAACGTTTAAATTTGTGTGAAAATTCTTTCACAAACAACTGACAATCGAGCTATTGAGAAAATTACAATATACCGGTGAATAATACACATTTAATAATGGATAAAGTTTCTAATATAAAATAATAGCTTTAAATGTTGTTTCTCTTTTCAGGTGTGTACTTTTATTATTTTTAAATTTTAATATGAAATATTATGTTCTTTTGCTAATAAAATATATACTCTTTTCAGAGCAACGCAAAAAAGCTTTTATTTAAAAAAAACTAAAATATTTGGGAAACCACATTATATACATATTAATGAAATTTAAAGAAACCATCAAACAAAGCTAGAACCATTGTTAAGTGGATAATTTGTATCTTAGTTTTTTTAATAAGAAAATAGAAACAAACTTTTGTCTTATAGGCCGTAGTATCATTTTTAACAAAAATTGTTTAAGCTTGGTAAAACTTTTCACTTCAAAGTAAAACATATAATTTATTAGAAATATCTACATACACACCTAATACTAAGAATATTATAGTTTACACAAAGCCTATGTAAACTAACAATAAAATATTATTGCTTATCATAGATATTATGTTAGAATTCAACCGATCCAAAAGTCTATTCTAAAATTTATTTACATGTTTGAATTTTTTTAATATTGAGCAGAATAAACTTTGAATGAAAATTATTTTTCAGAAAATAAAAACAGAACAATCAAGGATAAAGCCATTTAGTTATATATAAGATAAATTACGTAGACACTACTGAATATCAATTTTGCAAAAAAATACATAAATATTTTCAGAACTACGTAAAGCATTTAAAAGATTTTCCCGTTGATGTGACTTTTAAAATACGTATGTGTTTTTTTTAAGGTTTCCCAGGTAAAATGGGTCACCAAGCTGCGTTATAAAGCTTGTTAAGTACCTACCTTAGTGTACCATTTAGTGTAACATTTCATAAAACAAAACGCAGTAATGAAATAAATGTGTACCGTTTTACCTAATTCTCAAAAAACAAAAGAATACAAGATGATCTGGAAATATAAATAGTAGGGCTAAAAAAAACATTCTGTGCAGGGATGGAATAACACGTGAGTCTGAGACACGTAACGAGTTTATAAATTTATTAAAATAATAAAATCAAACATAGTCCCATTAATTTTTTTGGAAGTAAACGAACCATTTTTCCTATTAAGTAAATATACCTATTCACCGTAAAAACTAGTTTTCCAGCGGCATATACTGTACCTATATAATCTTTAATAGTTTTTTTTAAATATTTTAACCTTGCGTTTTAATATTTTCGCAAAAAATATTGTCCATTAACTAAACACTTCACAAGATACTAATTAAAATGAATCACAAAGTATTTACATGTTTTAATACCGACAATTTGCGGATTGTTGATGAAACTGCCACTCCGTTTAGTTAGATTCTCTGCTATTTTCACTAGAACCCCCACCTAAAGTCTGTTCCCCCGCGATGGTTCCCGTGGGGGACCCCGCGGAGCTCTCCGCCGACACCACCAGCCCCTCCTTGATCCTCTTCTTCTGCTTCATCCTCCTGTTCTGGAACCAGATCTTCACCTGCGTCTCGTTCAGCTGGAGCGCCGAGGCTATCTCGATGCGCCTCGCCCTGGTCAGGTACTTGTTGAAGTGGAACTCTTTCTCCAGCTCCGTGAGCTGCTTGTTGGTGAAGTTGGTCCTGCCGGTGTTGTTGATGTTGAGCAAGGAGTTTGCCAGCAGAGCTGATGGCTGCAGGCTGATGCAGGGCGGGCGCTCCATGCCCACTCCGGGGTACTCCATGGGCGGGGGCGGCAGTTTCGGAGCTGGAACAAAAATAATCTCTTAGTAATATCAAGGGGTGCCTTATCTGCGCAGCTTCCCCGTAGGAAACTTTTTTCTGAACTGGAACACTCGGGATCGTGTTAAAATGTTATTATTACAATGGTGGGTTTATTTCCAGAAGGCGATTTCTCCTCTAATTTTCTTCTAACCTAACCTAACCAATCACACAATTTAGTTGGATAATTTTGGGGTATAAAAGCGAAGGCAGCAATATAAAAAAAAAAATTAAAAATTTGAATGCAGCCACCGAGGCTTACTTATTTAAAATGTCCATAATTCTAGATTTTATGTATCTATCCCTTCCAAAATTATTTTTTTCAATGAAATCTCGAATTTGGTAGGTACATTATGAATTAGTTATCCTAGATGACTGCAATATTTTTTTTGGTAGGTATACCCCACAAATATACCTACATTTTAATTACAGACAGATAGGTATATGCACACATTCACTATTTATTTGGCTACGTATATTCATTCGTATTTGCAGAGAGTCCTTATATTTTATCCATTTCAAATCCTTCACTAATCAATGAAAATAATTCACGATAATATTGCAATAAGTTACAGCAAAATGTGTTCATTTTATTTTGTTTCATATTTCAAAAATTATCTTTCATCTTCTGACCGTTCGATTGGATCCTGTCACAATAATTAGACAGTTAAAAATTACGTGCACTTTAAATTTACGGTGAGAAATACATTTCAATAAATAATTCAATTAGCTAACCGGTTGACTGCAAGAATTACATGATAAGTAGGTAGTACCTACCTGTACAATCAGTCAAGTGTTATCACTGCACTTGTTAAAGAGGGAATTGAACTCCTCAAACTTTAATGAACTTGAATATCCCAACAATTTTTTTTTATATAATTATCTTGTAGATTATAAGTTTCTTTATTCATCTCTTTACCTCATTAATAGGTGTAGGTGTTTGGATTAATCACAGAATATCTAATTGTACAGAGATGAAATAAAATTCTTATTTAGGCGAGGAGATTGGGATGCAGTGGATATGTATTCCCTCGTGTATATTTAAGACACATGAAAAAATACACAAATAAAATAATAAACCATAAAAAAGACACATTATAAAATACAGTATTCTTAAATAATTAAACTCCCTAGTAAGCTAAACGTATTTTTTACATGAAAATCCAGGAAAATATCAGATCCTGCTTCTCATTATGTATGCGTATTCAAATTAACAGTATAGATCTTTCCATTTAAGAAAGACAATTGAATTAGTATGTGTGTGCCGTGCGTAGGAGGCGCATTGTTTCGTTATGTTGGTGTTTACGGGTATAAACACCAACATAGCGAAATAATGTGCCTCATACGCACGGCTCACTCATACTAATTCAATTGTTTTTCTTAAATGAAATAACTCTAATATTTCCAATACGAAAATTGCTTAGGTAGGTTATTATCATTTATTGATATGACAATCACTTTCCTCTCATCATCAGGTGTAATTTATAAATTAGAGGGACTGCTCCTCTGGAAATTATGGTTGTGATAAATTTAACTCAACGTATGTGCATTACAAATTTCAATTTAATGTTAATCAAAATAAGGATAATAACATTTCATAACGATGGTTTTCATAATTAAAAGTGTTGTTGATACTTCAACGTGGTCAATAAAAAGTGTTCGTAGTATTAATTAATATGTAAAATTCAAGTTCACTCAGTGCGATGATCAAATGATAACACATATTTTTTTTAAATAAATAAAAATAACTTTTAAAAAATTGTCAAATCTGACCAGGTTTCGCTACGACCGTATCTTCTTCAGGGAGAATCTTAACTGCCTAAACATTAAAAAATGATGTGCTTATATACTTATGTGAAAGGACGGAGTGCCAATAGTGGGGGTAGGGGGTGGGAGTGCGCAGGGAATATTACTATTAAGAGGGAGCATATTTAAAAGTGGACTAAAAGATAAGTTTACTTGATTATTAATGATTTTACGATTCATATTAATGGCTTTTCTTATTCCTAATGCCTCTAAATTATCTAGTCTACTATCTATTCCCCCACTATTGACACTCCGTCCTTTTACACTAGTACATAAGCACATAATTTTTGAATGTTTAGGCAGTTAAGATTCTCCCCGAAGAAGCTAGCGAAACCTGGTCGGATTTGACAATAAATAAAAATGGTGTTTAACTAAGTTTTTGATTTTATTTTTTTATTTATTTAATTATAATGTCCCACCATCAAGTGTCTGCTTCCTTCGAAAATTTGACATATTTTTTTTTAATAGAGATGCGAACACGGAATACTTGTCACTTGAATATTCTTACTATTTTCAAACTAAGCTAAACGCTTGTGCTATAAAAATAGGACTAACTTGCTGGTCTGGAGTGAGGTTCGAACCCGTGACCTTTGGATCACGAGGCGACAGTCCTAACCACAAGACCAACAAGCTACTTATTATATTAAAGCATAATTTATTAATCGAATTTAAAAATTTGTATCCCGCCATTATACCTACTTGTGTATCACAACCAATCATACCGCGTAACATTTACGCAAGCGTGGCAGTTAGAGATGGACACGTTCGAAATACAATTTAAAGACGAACGCACTAAAAATCTACAAAAAAAATCAGTGAGGTGTTTTACTCTTTCCCCGCGATAGTGAACAATTTCGCTGCCCGTGGGGAGTCGAAAAAATATTTGAACGCATAATATTCCGATAACTTTGTTTTGTGTGACTATTTTTAAATAAAATCAATTTAATAAAACTATAATATGAAGTAAAATATCGATCATTGATCATCAGTAGATCGTATGCCCCTTCGACACCTGCGACGTAGAAAAATATGACTTAATTTATTATATAAACAAGTGTAGATAAAACTATGAAATGTACATTCTAAAGTGTATTTGATTTATGTGATAAAACTCCCGGGCAGTGAAAATAATGTGATATTAGAATCGTATTAATTTTAGAAGATATAAAACATAATGTAGTAATGTATAGCCGATTTAAGTATAGTGATATAAAGGAGCTAATGTGAACCGCGACTCTATTAAATCCATATATTTTATTTTTTGAATTATTTGATTCAATGCTTGAAGTCACTTGGGTAGATAACTTATTAAAATCAGTAGGTAAGTTTGTCGCGAAGCAGCCACAAACTAGCAAAAACAATCGGCTAAGCTTATTGTTTCTGATTTAAGTTGATTTATTTTAGTAACAAAGAAAACAATCTAGGTATACTTTGATTGCAATTTTAAATACCTATGATGCGAAATTAAAATAAAACCAGCAAGCTATGCGTAAAATTAAACTACATTGCTGGTAACTTGATTTATAACTCCCGTTATAAGCTAATTTTAATAAATATCAAGCATAAAGAAAATAAAATATAGAAATTGAAGACGTGCTTTTATATGCTTTCTATGAATACATTCGTAACTGATTTTTTAACATTACGTATGCAGTATCCAAATTTCAACGGCTTATCCGTATATGTTAAACTTTACGGTTGAGCACTCAATAAGTATGAAAAATTATTAATTTGAATCCAAATAATGACCAAATCACAGGGAAATTGTTTCAGTTGTGTAGGTACTTATATAGGAGAGAATCAAGAGAGGATTCACTTCACGTAAAAGTGAAAGTTTCAGAGCTCTATCTAGCTAGTCGGGAAATTGGTGAAAAATCAATTTCAAGATTTCACCATAAACAACAAAGCGAATTAAATAGTAGCATGTATAGGCAGAGATTAAATTGAAGTAACAATCGCTAACTAGGCTAATATATTAGGTATCCTATTGCAGATTCAATCAGATCGATCTTACTTTACCATTTCCCAAAGTTCCGTGTCTTCTCTTACAAGCTCACTAATCTTCCTTGTCTTTAATTGTCCCTACAAATTCTTTATTTCTCACTAGAGGGAGTGTGACGGTCATCTGTCACACACTAATTGATGATTTATCTTGTTTTTCTACCATCGTCCACTAATAATGCGGCCACAGGAAGGAATAAATAAAATACGTAATGCTGTACAAATATCTATCCCTTCTTCCTGCCTAATCTATCCTTTTTTTTACTACTCTTTGCATTCTGAACATTTATTTTACTTTTTATATTCATTTTTCTATTGTAAAAGAGGCGAGAGTCCACGTGTTAAAAAAATCTGTTCATGACTAGAATTTTCGTGAAAAAATCTGATAGAAGATTATAATTATTATTAAGAGGAATTTTCAATTTGATTGTTTATTAAATTATTTAGATGTGAAAAGGCGTTTTATTTTATTGCACTAAATTAAATTATTAAAATTTCAAACAAGCTTGAATTAAATAAAAGCTAAGGCTAATAATAATTAGAAATCATTGTAATGTTTTATTCTATTTTTGAAATATTTCATTTGAAAGAAAAAAAGAAATGGCAGATTTTTGTCGATGATAAAACTTCCTTAGGAAATATAAATTGTTTTTAAACCTTTAATTTAAAATCTACATATTACGTAGATTATATGTAGGTACATATTTTCATTTTTCACCGATCTAAGCACAATTAAAATTCTATTTTAGTGTGATAAATCATTGAGATATTGCGCAAAAAAGGCTAAACTCTCTTTCCTCCTAGGCACAACATGTGAATTATATTGAATGCTTTTATTTTGTTTAGTTTTACTCTAGGTTCCTTAGAAATACGGTCATTCCGTCCCATCCCCTCGGACACAAACTCTCTCTTCTTCTTCTTTTACTTCTTTTACTTCTTCAACATCCGTTCAACGGACGTTGACTATCATGTTGGCTGTCATCACTATAGTTACTGCGGAAAACAACTTTCCCTATCTCGACTAAATTTTGCATGCAATGTTACTATTGTAACGAGATGGTAAAATAGATTAGGTACGTACAGAATCCAAGAATAAGTCTCAAGTGCATTCTAGAACACATTACCACACTATGGAATTATCTATAACATTCGGGAAATATCTACAAACGTCTGGAACATTATCGTAAAAATCATTTATACTAATCTAGGGGGTTCGAAAAACCAATGCGTTGTGTATAAATAGCGGGTTCAGGGCCGCGGCGAGTTTAACTTTATTTTGACGTTTCTACCAGCGCGATATCGGCATCGGAAAGGCGGCCGAAGTGGCCAGTCGTGAAATTTGAAGCGACAGATATTAATCGAAATGCTTACTAACATGCCATAGTTGAATATAAATTTCTCGAAAGTGTTACCCAGCGATAACAAAGAGTTTATAGACGAGTGATAAATTGGGAAATAGTGTAAATTCGAGAAAGTTATTAATATATCGCTAATTAACTTCCAATATTTTCATTCGTGACACTATTAAGCGTTTGCGAAAAATAATCTCCATACCCGTGTATCAAATCGTTGAAGGTATCCATTTAAAGCTTTCATAATATTGTCCGTTGCATCAAGAATATAATTTGATACCGTGTGGGCCGCAAAGGGGTAGGGTTGTGTACCCTTGGTCCTAAACAAATGGTCCAAAACCCAGGGAAAATATTGACTCTCCCTGCCAAATTCCGCTCGTCTTGCGCAAGTGTGGCGCGGGGACCAGCGCCTGTGCAAACTGTCCGAGGAGCGGCACCCTGGGAGTACAGTGCGGAGAGCCGCGTCACGAAGCAGCGGCCACTTTGACAGCCCAAGACCAAAGGTGCCGACGGCAGACGGGCATTCCTGGAGATTAGGACTCGGTAAAGAGTTTCCCGCCGAAAGCAATGCGACCAAACGGATGCTCGGTGAGTGGGAATATTTCTGTCGCTCGCCAGTGGGGACCGCGTGACGGACACGGATGGGCTGCCGATGGTTTATAAACTTTTATGTTTTTTAAAACATTTAATGTTATGTATGAACATATTTTTAAAATAATATTATTAATAGTTAAAGCATTTGTGGTTGGACATTATAACAGATGTTCGTTAACTTAGTAAAAACCACTGCTAGATTAGGGTCTACCGGTTTCGAGACGTACCCGTCTCTTCGTCAGGACCAAAATATTTGCAGTTAAATATTTGAAAAAGTAATACATAAAAGACTACTCGAAAACTTGAATAAACTCAACATACTGGCGAAAACACAGCACGGCTTTCAAGAAAAAAAGGGAACCACAACAGCCATGATAAATTTATTAAATTACGCATAAAATGGACATAAAAATACATAATGAAACACTTACTGAACTAGAAAATACTAAATACTTAGGACTCAACATAGACAGACATCTCAAATGGACCTTTCAAATAGACAAAGTAACTGACTCACTGACAAAACTGACCAGCCTATTCCACAAAATACACGAAATCACACCAAAGACCGTAAAAATTCTGATGTACCAGGCATACGTCAAGAGTAGAATAGAATATTTGGTACCCTTCTGGGGAACCGGAAACAAAACTAACCTAAACAGACTCCAACGACAGCAAAACAAAATATTAAAAATGGTCTATGATCTGAAATACCGGACACCAACTGAAACTGTATACCGTATAACACAACAATTAAACATCGAAAGCATTACAAAAATCGAAACACTTAAAATCATTCACAAATTAGCAATTGGCGAAATACAAGACGAAGACATAAAATTAGACAAAATACACAAAAAACACCAACACAACCCTAGAATGGCTCAAAACTATCACATAACACACGTCAAAACAAAAACAGGACAATCCTGACTAATTTGCAACGGACTAAAACTGTACAATGACCTGCCACAACAGACCAAACAACTGACCACTGACAAATTCAAAACAGATGTGACAAAAATATTAAAACTCAGCCAAATATAAAAAATTCCTTTGTATCTAAATTATATTATTATATTTTCTTATATTGAATCATGTAAAAATGGTACCCATAAACCTCTTAGGTTTCCATTACTTTTTAAATAAATAAAAAAAAAACACTGCACCACTATATTCACAACATTATACACCCCAACCATAGTATTGTTAAACTTTCACCAATATTGATCACATGCGTGTTACTCTTGTCAGAGACAAACATGCACTGATTAGCCTACTGAACATTCAGGAATCTACTAACTCACTCTCTTCCGGTAGACAGATAGAAATCGGTAGATCCTGAATCTGGTATTGGTTTTTACTAAGTTAACTAAAATTCTGTTATATTTTAATAATATTTCATATATCACATTGTGGTTAGACATTTTAATAAAGCCATTGTCAAGTAGTAGAATTATAACAACCCGTCAAAAAATGATGGAACATTGTTCGCGTCTTTGCTAAGCCCTAGTAGGTAAATGTTTATAGCATCTTTTTGGCGATCCACGGAGAGGCGGCCATAGCAACATGCGTTAAGCGGCCAGTTCGGGTTTGCTGGCCCGGGGTTCAAGCCCCATCTCCGGCAGCTTAATTTCGTTTTTTTAGCCGTGAATTCGAACGAAATTATGGATGTTACACGAAGTTACGGGGACAGACAGACAGACAGACGGACGGACAGATAGATAGACAACGAAATTATTATGTTTGATTTAGAATCAAAAGATAACATTTCAAAGTAGAAACATTTTTTAATGTTGTATTTGGAGAAATATATTTTCATTGTATTGGTCCGAAAAAGTCAGAAATTCACATTCAGTAGACGTACCTAAGAGTTTATGTAGGGCTGTCGATTTTATGTTTTGTTTACTTTTTATAACCATGAATAGATAATCGATTTTTCTGAAGCCGTTTGGTTTTTAACATAAAGCTCAAAATCTGGTGAAATACAAAATGAATTTTATACCAACCACAAAAATCATCTTGTAGCTAAAAGCATGTCAATAGTTAATAAGATCAAAATTAATATATTTTTTTAATATATCTAACTCATCCTTGTAAAACTTATTTATCGTGAAAGTAATTTATAATAGGTACTAAAAAATCATTCTCTTTAATATAAGACACAAAAAATATTTTAAGTCTCAAATCAATCTTTGATGTCGCTAATCTACTCAACTGCCGACCCAAAGTGTATAGAATATTTTCTATTCAAAATTGACTGGTGGAGAATCCCCCGAAGATTATAGTACTAGCTACTAGAGACCCTGTGTATAAAATAATATTATTCTTCCAACTTATGTCAATACTTTTCTGGTTTATCGATGTAATATGCTTAATTATATTTTGTAACTAGTATTTATAATCTATCTTCTTACTTGTTTTGTAATGTCATTTCTTTGCAAAAATACAATTTTCTTTAATACGAGCATCATATTTGAAAATCTATTAATTTTTTTGTTTGTTAATTACATTTCCTGTTCAACTTCAACCATTGTCTTACCACGTTATGAAAAATATATTGACATCAAAACGTTCATTCTGTAGATGTAATGTTTTTAAATATTTCATTTTTGAACATCTAATGTCTTTTAATATAAATTTTAAACTTATTTCTAAAAAATATTTTTTAAATATCGTTGGTAAGTTAATTAATCTGGCCTAACTAAACTTTATAATATTTTCTTAAATACTTTTTACAAATTGTAATTTTCAAATTTTTAACAAAGAATTACCGAAATCGTATATTTTAAAAGAACTCGACGCTTCATTTAATTTTTTCATATAAAAATAAGTCCTGATTAATATAAATACTGTTACCTTTTTATAAGTTTTTTGCTGTCGAACAATCACATTCGTGTTCATTTTATGACGACCAAAGTTAATACGTTAATTACAATGAATGATTTTTGTATGTATGTACAAGGGTGTGGTTAACCCACTACAAACATGACTAAATGATTGTATAATTCAGTACCTTATTTGGAAAGGCAAGAAAAAAGTGTTAGTACAATATTGAATTTAAACAAAAGGTCATTTTAGCCTAAAAGGGTTCAGCCTGGCACCTTTGCTGTTCTGCTCGGCCATCTGATGTCTGTATCAGCTTTCAGTGTAATCGGATTTACGTAAATAATTTCCAAATTAGGTGGGGTCAGCGTAATATCACCCGAACTGTCCACTGCTAATCCCCGGTACAGCTGCTGAGGGCTGGAGGACGCAGGATGGATGCTGGAAGAGGGCTGCGGACTTTTATTAAATCTAGGAATAGGGTTTCAAAGAATCGTATCCAATTAAAGAAACATTCTTGTATTCAGTAACGTCCCTAAGGCCCGGTTTTTCATGTTGGATTGAAATAAAAGTTCGTTTCAAGCATAGATTTTTATGGATTGGTGGAGAACTCAACAAGAACTTAATTTAAAGAACTTCTTTAATCCAATTTGAAACAACCGGGCCCTAAGTAAACTGACTTTTTTTTTTTATCGAACCTCTATTAGTTTTTTGTGATATAATTCATTCATAATTTGTATTTGTGTTATTTGATTAATACTAATTCTAATTTTTTAAAATTGTACCGTTACTTTCCCATAAATGTGATAAATAAAATAAATTACATTATGTTAATAAGAATTAGTCAAGTAATTTGTTTAGTTTTTGGACCCGAACCATTCCACTGTATTGCTACTACCTTTGTCAGTTTTCAACAACATCATTTATATATAATATTTTTCCAATACAAATTTGTCATTTTATTTTGTAATATAAAATTTTTAACATTTGACTCCCTTAAACATGGTATTTCTGTCGATATCCAAGGGACATCAATTTTTATGAGAAACAAAAACAAAATCTCTAAATAGATTTATTTATTTTTAAACTTATTGATTTATTAGAACGAAAATAATGCAAATATATTTACGAAATTTTAGTTATTTGCTATAGATTTATGATTGCTGTGAACGATTTAATAATTCCAAAAAAATCGGTAGAAATACACGCAATGATTAATAAAATTAAAATATATTTAAAATTTTTAATAAAAATATACTATTACACCGGTTCTGAAAATATGCGCTGTCTAATTTTTAATGAGATGATGAATGAGAGGATGATTTGTTCTAAAATTTCCGTTAGTATTAGAGGTTTTTAAACAAAAAACACACCAAGGTTTTATCCATTTTCAATCCTTACGAAGATATATTTTATAGAAGATATGTAGGTACGATTTAAATAAGAATTTACAAAAAACTACATGATCAACCGAAAAAAATTGGCAGTTGTTCATAAGACAAAATCAGCAATACAGCGCAGTAAATTTTATGCACTATCGCGAATCTTTCAAATGTCCAATATGATAACAATTAACATTTCGTTTGGTTTTAACGTTGCAATAAAGTAAAATAAAGGGTTACTTTGATAAATGACTTTAGTTTTCCCTAACGCGGGAGCCGAACTTAACTAACAAATAGCTAATATACTTTACACCTCTCCTCAACTGACCGCTCCAACCCTTTCCATTTATTGGACAAATCTACCCCTAAGCTAATATCAGTCAATTACCTTCGGTGCAGTGACTGTTCAGTGTCATGTCTCACGTCGCTGTTTCACAGACTAAGACCGACTTATTTTAGGTCTCTAGTAAGACAATACCAACAGATGATAATAAAATAAATACATCTATTAATCTTAAATCGAATAACTCGAGAATTATCATCTATGAACTGTGTTTAAAAAACGTTCTAGAACGTAATTTAGACGACACTAAACAAGATCTTCTTCCTCTAAACTCTAAAAAACTACGAACACTTTTTAAAAACCCACGTCTTGCCCGTTGGTCTAGTGGTCAGACAATTGATCTAGTTCGAACATCGTTCCAGGAGACAAGCAAGTTATTCCTATTTTCATAGCACAAAAATTTAGATTAGTTTGAAAAGGTACGCATCTCTATTAAAAAAGTCTTGAAATGTAAAGAATATTGTTTAACATTATAATTTTGAAAAACTGTCGATATGAAATAATAATTATTTTCCTCCATCTAATTTATGACAATAGATTAATATTTTGATTAATGTAGCTTCCGAACCAGAAGGTCGCACATCCAAAATGTATACAGCAACATATTGTGATTTTTATAACTTAATAGATTTTTAGTCCTAATCTAAGGTTCTGTACTTAATTGATCGCATATTGATTTAGAGGTAGGGGGTTTAAGTCTCGTTCCTGGGAATGACCAACTTAGTACATACTATTTTACAGCGTAAGCATTTACTTTATTTAAAAAATACTACAAATATTGATACATATTGCGTGTAAGCATCTGTATTTTAAAAAAATCACTGAAAAATACCCCATCACTTGAAGAAATTTACGGGAACATCTTGACATTTACAAAAGATTGTTTTTTTTAATTTAATTTGAAGTGTGGTGGGTAAATTCTTAAACGAATTACATTATTCTTTCGCGGTTTCCTCGAAACTACCTTTTTAGACTGTTATTATACACTTAGTGTTTTGTATATGCTTATAGATTGTGTTAATGTATTAAAATATTACTTTCTGTATTGAAATATTTTGGTGGTATATGTATATTAGGGCGTCCCAAAAAAATTAAAGTGATATTTTTTTGATGCATACCCTCTTATTTTGTTTGAATGGTCTCAAAACATTTAAAAATAAAGTTTTGCGTACTTAGGATCACGACAACCCGTGCCGACTTGCAGCGAAACGTGTCTGTGCTTGCAAGGTACGGCGCGACGGAAAACTCGCATTGCTTGCTTCTTATTACTTGTTTATTTTATTAGTAATAGCGTTACTTTCGACTAATCAACATGTCAGTGGAGTTACGAAGTTCTAAAAAGGAGATATTTTTAATAGGAGACGTAAAACATCAAATCACCGGTTCAAAACTTCCCTCTAATGGACAAGTACTGGGAGTTTTGTTCTATAATATTCGTGAAGTGAATTTAAGTGTCAACGGAAGTGCAAATCTTACTATTCGTGAGTGTATTATTTACTGGGAAAATGCACGTATACCGACTAAATCATTACCTAACTGTGTTAAGAAACTAGTTTCATTATACCAAGTTTGGAGAGATTTGCAAAAAAATGAGAAAAAAACACAAGAAGTGTTTGAACAACGTCAATTTGTCAATTTCTTTCCAACTTAGACAATTTGTTTGACAAGATAGGATCTTCTTGGAGCGCCAAAGAGAACCAGGTCGGCCTGGTCACTTAGCCGGAGTGGACAAAAAACTTACAGAAAAAGAAGAGAAGGCGCGCCTTAGAAACATTGAGGAGGAAAAGCGACGTGCTAAATATTTTTCATCGTTAGCTCCATCGACATCATCTTATGAACCAACACAAGAAAACTCATCTTCTGATTCTGAAATAATAGATTTACAAGAAAATAGACCCAGCCTAAGTGGTGCTTCCTCTCAGCCCGATAAAACTTGTATGCGGAAAAATTTCATAACTGTTGGTTGCCGCATTAGATAGATATCAGTTAAGTGTGAGAGATTCTGTATTTATAATTGAAGCTACTATTGAGGCACTAGGGCATAACACGGATGATTTTTCTATAAGCAAGTCCTCAATCCATAGAATTCGTACAGAAATGCGAAGAGAACGGGCTGAAGCTATAAAAGTTAATTTTCAAAACAATATCCCGGATACGGTAACTGTCCACTGGGATGGCAAACTATTGCCGGCTCTAGATTCACGTAAATCTAAAGAAGAACGCCTCTCGATAGTTATTTCGTATTATGATAATGAACAACTTATCGCTGTGCCAAAATTGGACAGCTCGTCAGGAAGCGAACAGGCACAGGCAGTTTGGAATGCCATTATCAACTGGAATCTTGAGGACAGAGTACAGATTCTCTGTTATGATACTACTGCTTCAAATACAGGCCGTATTAATGGTGCATGTGTGCTTCTCGAACAAAAACTGGATAGAGAAATGCTTATTTTTGCTTGCCGTCATCACATCTACGAATTAGTATTAAAAAGTGTGTTTGAAGCGAAAATCAGCCAAGTAACTACAAGTCCAGACATTCCGTTGTTTAAAAAGTTCCGAGAAAACTGGAAAAATGTCGATGCTGAAAAAATACAAATCTGTACAGAAAAGCTATCTTGTTTAAATGTTTCAGAAATCGATAAACTGCTAGAATTCTACCGACTTGAACTGACTAAAGAAATAGCTAGAGATGACTATCGTGAATTAATTGAGCTTTCAATAATATTTCTTGGTGGAGATACAGAGAAGAAATTTAAGATTCGGCCTCCAGGTGCTAAGCTCGGTGGATGGCGAGAGCCATTTATTCGTTAAAAATATCATTACTAAGCTCCCAATTCAGAATTTCAAACAAGGATAAGGCAGCTCTGTTGGATGTCTGTCTGTTCATCGTGACAACCTACGTCAAATTCTGGCTCCAATGCATTTTAGCAGTAAAAGCACTTTATCAGGACTTATGCTTTTTGAAGTCCATGAAAGCTTACGAAACAATAGATAAAAGCATTTCCAAAGCAGCTTTACAGAAGTTTTGCCAGCATTTATGGTATTTGACAGATGAAGTGTCTGTTTTGTCTTTATTTGACGATGATGTCGATCAAGAAACTAAAGTAAAAATGATTGCTGACTTAGCTAAAGAAAACCCATCAGCCGATAAACTCGATAAACGTTACATTGTATCCAAAGAAGAACTTCGTGGCCCAATTTTTGGTATGTCTTATATGTAAATTATGCTTTGATTTTCTTCTATAGTTTACCATACGATTGATAACCGTTCCTTCTGATTTAATTCCAGAAAAAAACATTGATGACTTCATCTCTGTCAAAAGCAAGTTCCTATTTAATCGACTCAAAATCGATGACAGATTTCTGAAGAAGAGCCCTTCTTTATGGTCAAATGATGATTCCTTCCAACAAGCTCAAAGGAAGCTATTTACACTGAGAGCAGTTAATGATACGGCAGAAAGAGTGGTTAAATTAATGCAAGATTTTCATGGTTTAATCACTGTTGAAGAGGAGCAAAAGCAATTTTTATTACGTTGCGTACAAGAACACAGAAACGTATATCCTGATTGTAAAAAGCAAACTTTGAAAAGGAAATTTAATGATTAATGTGTCTTTTACTCTAAATACATAATAAATATTATAAATGTGTTTTATTTACTGAATATAAATAATGAACTCTACAATGTCCCTTTAGCTCCATACTAACTTTTCAACTTAAACTTTGACGTCAAGTCGGCACGGGTTATCGTTATCCGATCTCAATAATATTTAATATTTAAGTTTTTGGAGTCAAATGAAAAAAAAATAGAGGGTATGCGTTTTGAAATTCGAAAAAAAAATTTTCACCCTTATAGCCTGGGACACCCTAATGTATATTTTTTAAATAATAAAGAAGTGAACTAACGGGACAATGAGGGCAAAATTTTGGATGGCAGCCGTGCGGCCCAATTCTGCTTTGCAGTGCTGGGTTGCACGGTTGCCTTTAGCATTAAAAAATGCCAACCTGGCGGCGAATGAGTAGGACCGATATAGGAGCTTTTGCTTGTAAAACGGTCCTGTGTAAGCGGCGGGTCTCATTGTTTTAGACTCTTGAAGATGATATCTCAAAAACTACGAGAAATATTATGTTCAAATTTTGCGTACATCTTACTAACAACATTATGGAATTACGCCATTTACTTATTATGAATTAAAAGTTCGATTATTTAGGAAAAAAATATATTTTTGGACTGATCTTACTTACAAAAAAAAATGTTTTCGCTACGTATAACACAATTTAAGAAAATAATAAACTTTTTCATTTCACTCAAACCCTGGCGATACGAACATCAGCTGCGTGCGTCATGGAGAAGACCTTTGCGGGACCCAATTTTGATATTTTAAAAATATTTTTTTAAATTAAAAATTTTATCCAACGCACGCCGTAAACAATGATAATTAAATAAATTTAATATGTGCAATTGTTATGTGGTTTATGGCACCTTAATAAAATATGAATTTGCTGTTTATGTCTATATTTGCCTCCTTAAATGCGCGTCAATTTCTACGTCACAATCCGGTTTGGTGACCTTGTAGACCTCGTGAACTTCGCATACTACTAGCACAGTATAGTAAACATACAGTATTACGTCTTCATACAAACAGCCGACACGACGCCCTTCGAAATCTCAGTATATTTCGGTCTGCGCGGTCTCCGCAGGGCTGCAGTAACGCACGGACGCAAGCAGTGAGACGCTCCCGCGCATACATTTACGTCAATTTATGGCACCCCAAACCCTAAACAGTCAGTCAATGAGCAGCCCTGGTGCGTGTTTAACCAAGTTTAAGTACCAAGCGGCCGTAGGTATTTATTTCAAGGACACTGCCGAGACAACATACTGTATACTTTAATATACTGTGCTACTAGTGTGGATATTGCAATGCAATAATTGTAAGTCAAAATAAAGACCAGTGCGCGACATTTTTTTTAATTTAAAAAAATGGTTGTACAATACCTTTTATTTTAGTAACATGAATATGTTTTTTTTAATTCTAGACCGAAAATAATCATAATTCAGTTCAATACACGATATTTTGACATTTCAGTCATAAGTCAAAATAAAAACAAATGTGCTCATGCGACATCAATTTTAAATTAAAAAACAATGATGTAAGAAAAATGGTTGTGTATTACATCTTTTACACAGTACATATAATTGTAGAAATATAAATACGCTTTATTTAAATTCTAGTCATAAAACAAACAGAATTCGGATAAAAAATACATAAGCAGGTGCTGCTCTCGGGTGTTTCTGTATATTTTAGTGTGGGTACTTTATATCGTTGTCTCGTTTTCTCACAACCTCCCTCTCTAGCAACGAATACGCAAATATAGCGCAAGTGCAATGTTTATCAGATATTGGGTTTAGTTGACGTCTCATTTTCGACAGTTGACAGTTGGAAAATGAATGTACAGCCTTAAGAATTGCGCGACTTGCGTACAAATTAAGTGATATGTACTAGACAAAATGGCAGTTGGAAGCAACACGCCTGAGAAGTAATTAATTCGGGTGTAACAATATTTGAACAGTTTTCCATTAGCATAATTTCAGAAACAGAAGAATAAATGGGTTTATCTACGATCGCGTCCGCTCGCTGCCACAAATGTTAACAACTTGTTCGGCGTGTCGGCCGCGGCCGCGTGACGTCAGCGGCGGCTGGGCCATGCGGCCCCCTGTCGTGTGTCTGCGTCTACCGAATGTGAAACAGAGTCACGGAAACGTGCGGGGGAAAGGGAGGGGATAAAGCAAACGCACAACGTTAAGATTTTTGTTAATAAAAATCATTGGTACCATTACCGAGATATTTGGAGCCCGTGGAGCAGGGACACCACTAAGATCAGAAAGATTTTTGTTCTTCTTGTTACTTAAAGAAAGCCTAAAAAGTGACATACTTGAAGGCCTGAAAGGGGGATGCGCTTTAAGTTGGCCTAGAAAGTGGACATACTTGAAGGCCTGAAAGGGCGATGCGCTTAAAGTTGGCCTAGAAAGTGGACATTCTTGAAGGCCTGAAAGGGCGATGCGCTTAAATTTGGCCTAGAAAGTGGATATACTTGAAGGCCTGAAAGGGCGATGCGCTTAAAGTTGGCCTAGAAAGTGGACATACTTGAAGGCCTGAAGGGGCGATGCGCTTAAAGTTGGCCTAGAAAGTGGACATTCTTGAAGGCCTGAAAGGGCGATGCGCTTAAATTTGGCCTAGAAAGTGGATATACTTGAAGGCCTGAAAGGGCGATGCGCTTAAAGTTGGCCTAGAAAGTGGACATACTTGAAGGCCTGAAAGGGCGATGCGCTTAAAGTTGGCCTAGAAAGTGGACATTCTTGAAGGCCTGAAAGGGTAAACATATTTAAAAATGAACTGAATGACTAGCACGTCTTACGAAAGCCCGAAAAAGTCAAACCTACTCTTATCCGAGTCAAACCCAACGTAACCCTTTAAGCGTCATTCGATTCGATACGAATTTATTTAACTAAGTTATTAACCTAACCTAACCATGTGAAGAAGATGACCACCTTTTTCCAAGATTATCACATTTCATGCTAACATATAGTACGGTTAAATTCATTTTAATTTTAATTTTTTACACCAGAAAGGGCCACGGAGACACAATGAGTAAATATGAGGGTATGGCAAAGAATTATACACTATACACGTCATCTCTGCTACATTAGTTTTCCATCATATTATAGTGCACTGTGCTTTTCTGTACAGGTAAAAAAATCTCAGGTCGCGTAAAATTACGTAATGACGGATTCGTACGACAGTTAAATAGACAGTTATAATTCCGATTACATTAAAAATAAAATATAGTATTTACTTTTAAAAAATATATGAAAATCCAAGAGAACGAATATAAATAAGTAATGTTCGAAAACATTTACGAGATTATTTTTATTTATTTATCTATTTATCTTGATACATTCCGGTAGGAAAAGGAGCCACTCATCTCACTAGGAAGAACCTGTGCCGAGATGAGCAGTTTGTAATATAGTGAGAACAAAATAATATAAAAATAAAACAAAATATTACATTACTATGAGATTAATCGATTGATTGAGGATATAAATATAAAATGTGGATGATAAAAACAGAAGATATCTATTATTGAAAACAAAAGCATTAATTAAAGTAAAAACAATATATGTAAAGAATCATAATTATGGATAGTAATAATTTTTAGATATTATTGATCACCAAAGCAATACCAAAATTGAAAAGAATATATTTTCTACTTATGTGGGTATAAAAGCAAATGCAGCCATGTTCAAAAAATTAAAGAAATGTTTTGAATGCAGTCACCGAGGATTACTAACTTAAAATGTACTGAATTCTAGATTTTATGTATCTATCCCTTTCAAAATCATGTTACAGGCAAGCAGGAGTGACATTGAGAGTGTCTAATGAGAAGTATCGATATAAACCCTCGGCATGAATCCCATACTTCTGTATATCATAGAATGATCTCACTTTAAGGCGGCATGGATACGTAATGAGAATTCCATTAATCACAATTACAATTTTTCGTTGTCTGTCTGCCCGTCCGTCCGTCTGTCTGTCTGTCTGTCTGTCTGTCCCCGTAACTAAGTGTAACGTCCGTAACTTTTAATAGTAAATTTATTTTCCAAAAATTTTATAAAGATTTTTTAAAAATATAAATAAAAACTTATACCTTAGGAACCGACACGTAAAAGTACCGTCATTTTTGACGGATTTACAGCTAGTACAATATAAAAATATATTTTGTAAAAATGTGTGTATAGGTACCAACAATACAAAAATTAACCCATAAATATAAAAACATAACATATAAATATAAAAACATATATTTCATTATAAACCCTTTATAAACTAACAAATATTATTAAACTAGCTGTAACCCATCAAAAATGACGGAACTTTTCTTCGCATCTTTGCTAAGTCTTATATTTAGTGTGTTTCTGATAGGTCACATACGTGCACTGGTAGCAATGTCGTTAGGTTGTCGCTTTCTGGTTTGGTCGTCGGGGTTCGAGCCCCTTCTCCAACCGTTTAATTTCGTTTTTATCCGTGAATTTGAACTAAATTAAGGACGTTACACGGAGTTACGGACAGACAGACAGACACAGGCAGGCGGACAGACAACGAAATTATTATATTTAGATAAATTATTTTACAGAATAACAACCAGCTATTGTTTTGTAGCAATTTTAATTAAAGAGATAAACTCCAAAGTGTTCATGATTTAAATTTTTTTAGAATTGTACCAGAAAGTACCAGAAAGAAAAAAAGCTTTCCCGAACTGAGATAAATTTGCATTATTTATATGCGTGTGTGACCCCAAATGCATGTAAAAATGCATTGTCATCAACTTCAAGTCGATGCGCAAAATTTTAACTCGATTGGATGACAGGAGGTGTGTTAATTTTCGCTTTCAAGATTTTTCCAAGAAATCAAGACCGGCAGTGAAGATAACACAAAGGATTTGAAAAAGAGCAACATAATATATTTAAAAAAACTCAATATTTCATTACACTACCAATCAAACGTAATAATTTCGTCTGTCTGTCCGTCCGTAACTTCGAGTAATGTCCGTTATTTCGTTCAAATTCACGGCTAAAAAAACAAATTAAACTTCCGGAGATGGGTCTTAAACCCCGGGCCAGCAAACCCGAACCGGCCGCTCAACGCATCTTGCTATTGCCGCCACTCCGTGGAGTGTCGAAAAGATTCTATAAATATATACTAGGGCTGAACAAAGATGCGAACCATTTCATGTTCCGCATAGCACAATCACCAGGGTTTGGTATAGTACCGTTAACTGCTGGCAGGGGTAATTTAAAAATATTCGAATATTTTGATAAAAGTTGTTATTACTATTTCATGGATTTCGGCTATAAATAAGTAAATATCTTTCGGAACCGGCATGTAAAAGTACCGTCATTTTTGACGGGTTACAGCTAGTCTATTATAATAATCTTCGTCGTTACGTTTGTGGATTGTTACGGTGTACTTATTATCGTAAAAAGTATGCCATCGTAAAAATGTTAGTGAAGAAAAATCGGATAATAAATAGGTCTTCGGAAAAAAAATTGAATTGACCGAAATAAATGTCACTTCGCGGCATTGAAATTGAAATCCGCCCCGGCTGAATAAAAATATGTAATTGTATTTTAGCAGCCCTAATCGACGTGACCTAAAAAGGGCGGGTTAACCTTAAGGCACTGGCTTTTTACGATGACTTCTGAGCGGTAAAATCCACGGTTCCCTATCGCAGAATGCGTAGCTGTTACGCGGCCGCCATAACCATCTAGGGGTAACATTTTAAATGAAGAAATAAAAATAGCTGGCGGTGCAGGCTCGGGGGGGTAAGTGGCGGGACGCAGCGCGGGTGGCGCACCGGAGCGTGAGGTGGCGTGACGATGGAGAGATAGCGGCCGGTTACATTTATCGGGGGCGGAATTAAGGGTGGTCAGGGGTTAGCTGTCTTTTGTCTATGATACATATTTTTTCAATTTTAATTTTATAGCGCATTCGCAATTTGAAAACAGATCACAAAAGTAGGTACGTTATAAATAATAACCAAGATATGTATTAACTTTTTTTAATTTATAGAAATTAAGTTTGTATACACCACTTTTTTATTGAAAAAATTCAATACGTTTCAAAGCCAATGGCTTCTTCATTAGGATAACAAATGTACAAAATTATACCTATATGGAAAATTAATTTATAACTTTTTAATATTTTGATTATCTATACTTCGATTCTTTAATTTAATTTTGTACATTACTTATCCTGATGAAGAAGCCATTGGCTTTGAAACATGTTGAATTTTTTCAATAAAAAGGTGGTGTATACAAAGTTAATTTCTAAGAATTATAATTATAATTTAACCACAAATAATTTTGCTGTGTTTGAAGAAGAAGTAATTAACTTTTTAACTGTTTCTGAGATAACTTTAAAGATATTTTTGATGTTTATAGCATTTACTTTGTGGTTGGACATGATTATTAATTTCAATTGAATAACTTTGTATTAACCACTTAACTAGTAACTCTACATCTACCGGTTTCGATACCACTGTATCTTCATCAGGACGGACGCAAACTAACTATCCATTACTTATTCTAGAAAACAAATCAATTTTTAAATGGGGGCGTGGCTACAGTTATGGTGGGGGTAATTGAGAAGAGGACGCCGAAATGGGGAATATATCAAGTAACGGGCTATTCATGAAATTTATCTTGTTATTTATTATATTGGCTTTAGTGTTCAGGCATTTTTTTATATCTAGTATTCTAAGTTATCTAATCTAAGGCCTCTATTATTTACATGAAGAAGAATCTCGATACCGTTTTTGTTTTTGATGTTACTAGTTGTTAATACAAAGTGGTTTAATTAAAATTAATAAGTTTATAGAATTTTAGATTTGCTTTTTAGTGAAATATACGGTTCGTATAAAATATCCGTTTTATTTAACACATAAATGTCTTACGACCGTGATAATAATCTTAACTCTTTAATAAGTTTATAACTATTTCATAGAGACGAAGCTATTTATATGAGAAACATGTAAGTAAAATTTATTTACACTTATCTTCTGTAAAACGTTGAATTATCAAGAAAGTAACTTATGTCGAATATTAAAAATTTAATCGCTATTTATCATAAAAGGATAAAAAAGCTAAAAAGATATTTATGCAAAATTTTAACCATTTTATTTGATTTGTACTGAAACGAACGATTTTTTATGTTTATTATTATATTTATAAAATAATATTTTATGATATAAGTAACTTTAATGGTAGTTCAGAACGTTTAATAGAAATTAGAAAGAAATTTAAAAAAAAATGAAATCTTTTAATTCGCTTATCTCAGTAACTTTGGATATTAGGACTGTATTGCTGGAATATTTTCGACTCATATTTAGGCAGGAATCTAATCTACATGTAAAATATAGTGGACTAGCTCTGTGATACCCTATAAATACCTACTAGTTTTTGGTTCTACTTGTATAATATACTTGTAATGAGACGCGTTTTACCTAGTGAGGGCACAATGTAAATCAATACTAAAATACAGCTGTATTATTAGTATGCTGAAACGAAGAGAGACAAAATTATGCAATATAAATTTTGAGGGTTTTTATAAATTTTAGATTATTTCAAATAATTCGAAGTACCTAATAATTCTGTTAGGTACTTAGAATTATTTCTAATGATAGTTTTATATTAATGATGATGCATAGAATGGGCAGCTACCTATATAATGTACAATACGAGAAAATAAATCCGGTATTTGTATAAAATTGTTAAAAATTAAAGATTGGATCCAAAACAAGTGTTTTATTTCCATATATGTGATTTAGATTTGTGATATATGTTAGATTTACGTTTTTATTTAAGAAATTTTTGCTGAGAAACATGACTAACGAAATATTATTATAGTGGTTAAGCATGTTAATGGATAAACATTTGCCCTCTAGACACAGATTAACAGTAAAGGTCGTTACAAATTTATTCACTCAGACCGCTTTTTGGATGAAATATGTAACGTATGTAAAATAAAAATGTAATATATAACGTTTAAATTATTGAGTCGATTTTAATTAATACCTAAGGTTCTTAATGAAATGCCAAAGGGTAAAAAGAAATGAGAAAAAAATCTTAAAATTAAACTTAGAAAATATTTGCTGTATAAAGTTATAGATAATTTAAAAAAATTGGTGTATTAAATGAGTATGAACTAGTGTTTGAAAGTGAACCCTGCAAGAATAAAATTAGATTGATTGCAGTGGAAATAAGATCATTTATGAGCATGTATGCAAATCCATTTATTATAGAGTAAAGAATGAACAAATATAATATAAACAAAGAGGAAAGAATATAAAGTTGATCTTAGCACAACAAAATTTCATTCCTGGATTTTAATGTAATCAATATAAACTAATCCATCTTAGAAAAATAAAATATTTTATAAACATTTTTTTCAAAATAATGTACCTACCTAAGTGTAAATAAATATGTTTAAAAACCAATACTGAATGCATCTTTATTAGCATATAACTTCCAAATTATCAAACATATTTATAAATAAATATGTATACATATTATTAAATAAATAAATAATGATTAAAATTTATGAACATTAAAAATATAAATAGATGAAAAGAAGATTAAATAAATACACATAAACAGTGATATACATTTGTATATTTCATTTATTACTTACTACTAATGTCAGCATCTTATATTTTTTGTAGTAATTAACGCCAAGCCTAATTCGTAGACGTATGAAGGAAAGTAGAAAAAAACTAACCCATAAAAACTAAGTTTTTATTATTCTCCCTTTCTCATTTGTACTGTTTCCAATTCGATACTCTATCAACATATTCTTCTTGCTTTAAGTTCACGTGGAAAGTCTATTCCATGTATATTATTATCCTTAAAACTTATAGAATATTGAAAATGTAATATTTGTTATAGGGGGGCACGACGTCGGCGAAACCGTCTGGTCGGACCCATGGCTCGAGTCAGACTAGTTGAAATAGGTTTTGCGCCTTCTCCACGCGTCGGGCTCCTTTCTCATTTGTTTGGTTTCCAATTTGAAAAATTCTTTAAAATTACGAAAAATCCAACAACAATTTTACTGTAATTACATTTTTTTAAACGAAAATTTGTTTGAAAAATAAGTTACTCGTATTTCTTACACTTCTGAATTTATTTATTACTTCCCTTAAATAGAAAAAATTATCACACATACGGAAATAAAAACACTTATTTTTTATGTTCTACCTTTTTAATTTTCTGAGACGCGTTTCGCCTTATGAGGGCATTATCAATATAAATATTTTATATTCAACAACTTGTATTTATATAAAAAGTATTAAAAAGAGATGCTATATAATTATAAGAATTAATGAAGGTTTTTTGAATTTATGCATGACTTACCTCTGAAACAATTAATTTATAGAAAAAAATATAATTATAATATTATAGGATACCAAATACCGATTTTTTGATTACTAATTCAAAAAGTTCTATGAATTATATTTGTTTAATATACCTAAAGAATAAAAGAATATAAATTGAAAATTTTCTGTTAATCAAACATACCTACTTTTAAACTATTAAAACTAAAATTTTGAGGAGTATCAACCGACAGTGATGGTAATATTTTTATCGTAAACCGCAAGCACCACAGAAAATATTCGCCAGAATCTTAATCATTTCGATTTTGATAAATGAGGTGTATAAAAGCAAAGGCAGCAATATCCAAAAAATCAAAAAATATTTTGAATGCAGCCACCGAAGATTGTTAATTTACAATATACTGAATTCTAGATTTTATATAATATCTTTCCCTTCCAAAATCATGTTTTCTATAAATTTATATTTATTTATATTTATATTTTCTATAAAATCTCGAAATTTGTAAATTCTAAATTAAATAATCCTCGATAACTACATTTTTTTTTTAGATTTTGCTGCCTTTGCTTTTATATCCCTCAAATAATAATGTTTCGTGATGACATTATTGAGATACTATTGTAGGATCATCAATAAAATTGAATTGGATATCATTATATACTGCCTTAATTAAGGAATTAATCGTGATACGACGAACTTTTTGATACAAGGGATGGTTTCTGCTGATCGACCCCTGGTCGGGGGCCGGGGGAGCTACTTATCGTGGAGGTGATTATGATCAGGAAGTTCAAGCGGGGAGTATAATATATTCCACCAAGATCTGGGAATATGCAACAACGAAGCCGTGCATTCAAAATCACTATAAATTAATAATGTCGTTAACAGAGAAATACAATATAATCGTAATTAAATGTCACGAACAAGTATTATCAGAATTTTCCTTTTACCGAAGTATGAGATTATATTAGATTTGTTCGATAAAAGTTTCCAAATGTACTCGCACTTTTATATTTACCTATTAGACTAAGAACCAGCGACTGCCAGACCTACGTTATAGTATTAAACCAGAAATATTTTCTGTACATGTACTCTATAGTAGGTAAGGAGATTTGGATATTACGACATTTGAGTTTGGGGTGTTACGGCACATAATAAGTAATACAGGTACAAGAAAATGAAAAAATAAAACTTTCATTTCTTCCACCACGCTTTGATAATCATGCCATTCATTATAGTAACAAATCTGAATTTTATATAACTATTTTATTTGGGCCACTATTTAACAATATTACCTGATGCCTTATATTTAAGCATTTAACTAACACATTTTTTTGTACTTGTATTACCAGTTATCTGCCAAAATTCCCCGAACTCAAATGTCACAATATCCAAACCTTCTTACCTACCGTAGTGTACATCTACAGAAAACATTTCAGATTTGATACTATAACGTAAGGTCTGGCAGTCGCTGACTACTATTCTATATATCTATTTTAAATTCATATCAATTTTAATTCTATTTTTAACCTATGCTAGGCGCTTGCGCCATGAAAACTAGGAATATGGTGCTCTTCCGGGAAAACCATAGAATGCCGAGCATCTTGAATGTGACTTGAGTGACATGCGTTGGTTTCAGGACATCAAAATAAGTAGAACGTAGAATTCTTTGGTTTCATTCAATTTGATTTTGAAATTTTTCTTGAATAAATAAAGGATTTCATAAAATCGTTAAAAATCATCATAATCAAAAAATACTCAAATTTCTTAAGAAATTCTTATTGAAAGATTTGGCAGATACTTCATGGTGCAATATTTTAATTTAAAGTTTTATTTTAACTTTGTAATACACACACAAGTTAGGGGGGGTAAGGTTGATTCGGTGAAAAAAATGCATGTTGTCAAAATTTTTTTGGCGATACAGGTAGTGCTAGTTTGTTTACTTAATTTTCATATAATAATACATTATTTAAACATTATTTAAAAAAAAATCATTTCAATACTTTTATACTTATACAGAATCGTCGATGTCAGGTCCATACAGCAAAGAGCTTTCATCGAGAAGATCTAGAGCATCTTTATATCTTTGTCTACGCAAAACTTTTCCAATACAATAGCGCGTTAGGTAATCATCAGGTAAGCGCGTCCCTCAGCTGCCCGAGCAGGTATAGAAAGTCAGTCTGAGCATCGCTCAAATTTGTCAATTTTGCTCCGATTGACTTGAAATTTCGACACAATATTCTTGCAATGTTATAAATTCTTTTACAAAAATAAAACAAATAAAAATAAAATATTGTAAAACCTTACCCCTCCCTTAAAATTAAACATACATATTTTAAATCATTTAAAGATTTTAAAATTTTAGTTCAGGCTTGAAAAATGGATTATTTCTTAAAATGTAACAGTTTCGAGAACAACACTGCTTGAATTGATTTAATTATTACGGAAGTCACTGACTTGTACTCCGAGGCATTTAGCTATGAAAAGCCAGTCACTTGAGTCAATAAGACGTTAATTCCCGCCGTTTGAATTAGTTCGACAGTTTAGTTGCTAACACGAACATGAAGGCTGACTTACGAAGGTATGCAGGAACATTTCATTCCACAATGGGTTGTCAAACTGTTCTAATAACAATAAGATTCTTATATCAATAGTAGAACTTAAAACCGGTCCTAGGATGGGCGCAAAAGATGAAACATAAAACATAATTAAAATATTTAATGCTCGGTACTATGAATTTACCTACAAATCGAAATAACATAGATTGCCCAAGCATTACATCCTATATCTACAGCCATGAATACCTATAAAATGGTTTTAAGTTTGTAAATTATGATAGTTAATTTAAATTCAAAATATTCAAAATTCGGCTATAAAATTAATAAATAAAGAAAGTGCTACTAAAGATATACAGGAACTCTTCAAGAAACAAGGCTCTATGCCAATTAATGCTATCTTGTGGTACAAACTAATTACACGATATCATGAAGATGGGACATATAAGCATAGATTGATTCATAAACATAGTACCAGATTTACGGTTAAAGAAGGACTAAGAATACCGAAGGTCATAAATAAATATGGACATAAAATATGTCATACCAAAAATATTAAATAAAATCCCATGTCGTGTCAAAATGGATATTAATAAAAAAGGGCAAAATACAGAATTAATGAATATGTTATTAAATAAAAGAGACTTATTTTGATTTTGGTAATATTTGTATTTTTTCTTTTATTGTTGTATTGTATTGTTGATTTGTATTTGAGTTTATAAGATCTATTGTAATTAATTAATATGAATGTATTTCTGGTAAATACAATTTATTTATATATATATGTATTGATGCACCTACAGACAAATATCAATGTGATGTTTTGTGGGTCTGAGATGTAAAAAAAAAATATAAAAAAATTATTGCCCTAAAATTTGGCAGCGGAGACCCTTAATTCCTCGCCTATTTCATTTTAAAAAATTCAAATTGCAGTAAAATGTTTAGAGGTTTTTTTTTAAATATAATTTAAACTGTTCCAATTCAAATAATAACAAGACACTCAGATGTTTATTAAAATAATTAGTTTGTAAAAGTGTCAACGATATTAGAGCTAATGCACTTGTAGAAATGTTATGTACGTATGTCAAAGTAATTGAAATAAAACGGATATTTTATAAGAGCCGTATGGATGTGTAGAGATTCGATTCTCGATGTTCCGCTAGTCATATCACAGCGTCTTCAGGAGAGTGCCTTTCCGAGTGTAGAAAGAAGCAACACACAACGCCAAGAATCCCCTATACATCCATATGGTTTATATAAAATATAAGTTTTATTTCATCAAAATGTCGAACGACCTTGATAAAAACCTTTAATCGTTAAGACATCTGTCAAATGTCAATATTTCTATAATTGTGACGAAATTATTGGCTTCAATTTAATATTTTAACTCTTTGAATGAATAAATTAGTAGATAAACAGATTTTCATCAACTTTTATAATATTTGTTAAGAATAATTAATTTTATATAATATTCATCAAAAAATTTGTATTTTTGATAAAACCTCCAGATTGCAATGACTGGTTTGTGTGATGACAGAAGACTTCGACGTCAAATAAACAAGTCTCTTTTTAGAAAACCCAGACACCGAAGAGGTGCAACAAATGATATTTTTTTAATTTGTTGTTTTACATCATGTTTTAATGTAACGCCATAATATTCACTTTTTGACAAAATAATTACCGTTATGACGGTATTAAATTCAGAATTTTACCAACTTCTGTAATGCCATTTTCTGGTAAATTTGCATTGCTAAGTGGGTCCAATGTTCACTTTGAGACTCTCTTTTCTTGTCAAAAATTGCAGTTTCGCAAAAAGAGTCTTCCATTCTAACCCTTCGATATCAAATACTGATTAATGTTGCGTCGAACTGTCGATAAACATGATGTAACAGTATTCAATATAAAACTGTGATACGCTCAACCGATCGCGCCTGACCACTTAGCGAATAGGCGATGAAGTGATTTTTTTTTGTCCGAACTTGTATTATTTAACATACCCCACGATAACATGCATACCAACCGATTATGACTATAGCAATTATTACCCAAGCACTGAAAATTACACAGGATGTACTTATTTATGCCCGTGCTAATACTTATTTGAGAAGCAATACATATTTTTTTCTAAAATTAAAGAATCTCTTTATTCAAAACAGGATGAAGTCTAAAAATCATGTTTGATATTTTAATTTTTACATAAAATAACTTCTGTTAACATTTTTTTTAAATTACAAATTTAGAATGTACTGTATTATTAATTTAAAATGAACTGCATTCGATGTTTTATAGTAAATACAGCTCAATCTCTTCTAAAATCACGTTTCTGAATCACTATCTTGTATTTAACTTTTTTAAAAAAAAACTCCATTTTAAAAAATATAATGTAGAGGTATCATTATCATTTACAAAAGCCATGTATACTAACTTGTTAATGGTAAAAAAATCAACTGATATCTCTAGCAGAGATCATAGTAATATATGAATGAACCTTGATTCGAACATATACATATATAGAACTTTCAAAAAATTTGATAACGCGTGGATGTTCTTAGGATGGCATTGGTGAATACATTGGTTACATTGTATAGAGTTATCACTTAAGTCAGCTCATACTGGTTGTAAACCCTGGGCCATCGTATAAGAGACTTCCATCCACTTCTCATATATATAAATTAACTTCGTCTCTGTTATACTTCTATAATTTATCCTTAATTAATCGTGAATTTCTATTAGATAACGTTGTTTATAATATAATAAGTCATAGGTATTTGTGTAAATTGAATGCCGGTAATGTCATTTTCCGATAAATTTGCATGCCCTAGTTTTTATCTAACTGATTTTGATTATAAATTACATTAAAATGATCATATTATAGATTTTGTTTTTTAAATGATTGGAATTTCCTAAATAAATTAATTGTTTAGTTGATACATAATAATCTGCAATCTACTATCAAGGTAATACGGTGATAATTAGAGTACCTAATACCAAAGTACTTTTATTAAGCGCTGACACATATCCAAATGTACAAACTTTAGAAAATATAAAACTAAGTGAAAACTGTCATTGATTTCTATTTAAAAGAATTATTGGGTTTTTCGGCCATCCAAGGAATTAATAATGTTTGCGTAGCTTCCAAAATTTGCTCCATATATCCGTTCAGTATGCTCGTTATAACGGTGAGCGATTGTAAGAGAATACGCCTAAATAAAAACCATTATAAAGTAACTTGTTATAGCAGTGTTCTCCTTGTATCTGTGCTCGTTGTAACAAAATCCATTTGTGACTAATATTACAAAAAAAATATACATACCGTTTGAGAAACTATTATACGCAACAGTGCTCCATTGTAAGTCGGTACGTACAGTATATTGATTGCCCTTTCCAGAATAGTAGCTAACTTGCTGGTATTTTAAAAATGTGGGAAGTTTTTCATTGAATTCCTTATATTACGGAATTTATTCCAATGCTAAAAATGTTAAATATATTAAAATATGGAAACCTCGTCCAAAAAAATTAATATTGAGAGACGCTTTTGGAAAATGGTCGACGAAAAAACAATTTTATAATCATTTTTATTTAGTACGCTGGCCTGGAATTACTAAACACCGTGATACCATGGATTTGTCTACATTAAAATAATTCTCGCCATTTGTACGTCGGTGAGACTTTTAAAGACGTACTTATTCTATATTAACAGATATAACATACCATGAATAATTTACTGAATTGAGTCAAAAAATTTCCCTTTTTAGTTAATAATGCATATTCTTTCCAACCCCGGGAAAGAAGAAAATGTTCAATGTCCGCGACTAACAAACTCTTCCCGGTTTGTTCAGCTGTAATTCAAAACGACCGATTCTTAAATCGTTCGAGACGAGGAATGAAAACAAGAAATGATTCTATAATTCAGGCAACAAAAGGAAAATTCTTCGAATAAATAGCTTTATCAAAAGAGTATACGAGAATATAAAATTACATGCAGCCTCGATGAAAAAATGTTTTGAAAGAGAGCTATTTCTCAGAAAATTTTCCTTTTATACCTGTCACTTTTATTTTTCTACAACAAAACAAAATTTACATCTTTACATGTTTCAAAATATTTATTTTTTCAAATCCTTTTCAATATTTTAAAATTATACATTATTGAGTTCTTACTCGCACGAAATAATACATAAAACATATCATTTTTATTAATCCATTAACAAATATATACACATATTTTAAATATATATTACATTGCCAAATCATTCGATCGATATTTTGGAAGAAACAATGCAGTTTAATTCAGCATTTTTTTGTTTTGTTTATTCTCTTAACGAAGTAATTCAAATAAAATGTGAAATGCGTTGTAATTGAGTCAGGATGAAAACCATATCTGACATTATGCGGTGCATTATCGGTATTCCTTAACATTATCGTTTGTAATCCAAAAAGTTTATGTTGAAATGCATAGTGTTGAAATAAACTATACAAAGAATAAGAAAATATTTTTCAGGCCTTCTTTTACCCACCGATGATCATATCTTTAGAAAACCATATATTAAATACAATCATTAAAAACATCTTAAATTCTATATAAACAGCTTTCTGTACCTACTACTAATAAATTAAGGAAGTAGGTACTTTTTAAATATCAAAGATAAGGATGATTCTTCTGTGTTTTGTTTTCTGGGATATTCTGGCGTGTATATGTGGTCCCATCGCAGGGTCCATCATCAGGGCTGATGAGATGAGTAAATGTTGATGTGTCGGTTAAGTACTGGCTTGTAATACTATACCTACGTCGGTACTGACTTCAGTATGATATTAATTAATTAACCTATACATCAATCAATGGATTCCATATGGATAGTTGGATAGTGCGCTTTTGAATGTAGACGCTACATATATGCAATAATTAATTTCTAAATCACAGATTTTTTAAAATTTTATCCTTATCACTGTTCTCAGGTTTTCACGGCCGTTCAGAATCTTCTGTGTGTAGTTTTCTGAGATATTCTAATGTGTGTATCTTGCCTCTCTGGCCAGAGAGGTCAGATATAGATGGCAGAATATCCCAGAAAGCATTGCTGCCTTTACTTTTATACCCCACATATATATATATTTCCCGGATTTAGGACTCGACAGTTGTGTTTATATTGTGAAAAGCCGTGTTGCGCACCAGGACGGCAGACGGCGGAGGGGGTGCGGATCCAGGCAGATTTTTCCGTTAATTTAGCGTAGCCTGCAGCCGGCGCTGTGTGTGCGCGCGGGGGATGTTAATCATTTCATCGCCGGGAGCAGCGCATTATGGCCCGTGACAGGGGATGACGGATCGGGCGGGGATGCCTCCCCCGCGCCCGCCGGGGGAGGCGGCGGAATTGGGGATTTCAGGTTTTATTGGATGTCTAATCCGGGATAGGTCACAATCAAATAATAGTTGATACATTTTTATATGTTTATTACGCACCCTCTCCCCTAATATCGACGAGGAGTAATTTTACCACGTGTCACAAACAAAGCGCGATTTTTTATCCATAGTTACAGATTCTACTCAGCAGTTACAGGCACGTGAGATAATCAAAATACATAATGTTCGTCACTAACTCTACCAGATTGTGTAAATAAAGAGGTATAAAAGCAATAAAAAAACACGATTCTCTATGTAATAATGTCCGTCACTAACGCTACCAATTTGAATGGCGCTGTACACACAACTTTAACTGGCCGCTGAAATTCATATATAGTAAAACTATCTACATAATTTTCGACGGACTGTAGATAGTAACCATTATATAAAATTGGTTATAAATGTATTGTGTTTTTTAACCTTTTTTTTTTACACAATTTTTTTGCGAATCGAATTGATTCGTTTCAATTCTCAATTCTATGGTTCCCCTATTCCAATGTGCGTGTACAGACCATAGAGAGATTCAGCATAATTTCTTAAGATTTGTCAACTTTAAATTAAGGTACTTACTTACGAAAGAACTATATTTTCATAGTTTGTCAAAAAAAATAAGGAAATTAAAATGCTCAATATTTCTATAAAAAAATGTTATTTGTCAAGTTGATAGCTCTGATCTTCACTTATGGTCCCGACGACATCGCTTTCGAAAGATATATTCTACTACGATAATACGAGAACTAAACTACCACATGCACTCCTCACGTCGAAACTACACAGGCTGGGCAATGAATTTAGTGTGTATGTAGATATATTCAAGAGAAACATGCAGTTGATTGGTTGATGATATTCGGTTGCTTGACTTCTTAATTTTTCGCACAATATAGTACCCAGCCAGAGATGAAAGAGCTTGACGTCCTCGTCACTAGACCAGGACTGACCTAGTGACCAGACGGATCAAGGATCTGATAGAAGAAGATCATATTTTTCTCCCTGGCCTCATCCCAACTCACTGTCGTCATCGACAGTCAAGGTCAGCTCTCCTTGGTCTTCCTCTGGATGTAATTCGGGAAAGGTCCACGGAGATCGCCTGGCTAACAATGTGATCGGTTGCTCTGCGTCCAACGTGGCCATACCATTTCAAATCTCAATTGCCTTTTTTCATCTTTCTGTTGATATCTGTGATACCCAGGCTTCCACGAATGCGTGAATTTTTCATTTTATGTCTTAGGGACATTCCACATGATCAGCTCAGCATGCGCATTTCAGTTGTTTTTGGCTGCCTATTAAGTGTTGAATTATAATATTTTTAATTATGTACTGCTTTTGTGATTGCTATTCTGATTGATTTATTATGTATTTTTAAAATTCTGTTTAAACCGTCTCTCTATTTTTTTACTATTTTTTTAATGATGCTATGTAGATACTGTACAAATTCCAATTACAATCTGTCCGTCCATCTGTTTGTCTGTCAGTCTCCGTAAAATCTTTTATTTATTTATTTCCTGTTTTCTTCTTCTTTTTTTAAAAATAAATAAATACTTATTATTTATGAACCGACATTTAAAAGTGCCGTCACCTTTGAAGAGTTAATTAATAAATTCGTCATCTTTACCATTCCGTTCCATTTAAAAATACAGGGAGTACGTAACGTCATACTATCAATCTCATTTTTGTAAATTTAAATTTAGATCACAGTTGCATAATATTAGGTCCTTACATATGAAATTGGCGTTTTGCCGTACTGGCAAATTTGATCTCAAATATCTTCTCTTTGGTTAGGAATTCCAAATCCAAATTTATACAGCTATTTACTCATGTATTTGTGTTTTGAAAATTATAATTCATTTGTTTTTTCCTCAATTGTTTTTTTCTTTGCGTCCGTGGACGGCCGGAGACCAAAGTTGATAATGAAGAATTAAAGGCTATTGTGGAAGCGGATCCATCGCAAACCACATCCGAGTTAGCTGCAGGCTGCAGTGTTAGTGATAAAACTGTTTTAATCCACTTGAAGCAAATTGGTAAGGTGAAAAAGCTTGAAAGGTGGGTACCTCACGAATTGAGTGAAGCAAATCAACAAACGCGCGTTGACTGCTGCGTTGCATTACTCAACCGGCACAATAATGAAGGGATTTTAAATCGAATCATTACCTGTGATGAAAAGTGGATCCTGTACGATAATCGGAAGCGCTCATCGCAATGGCTGAACCCTGCCGAACCAGCCAAACCATGCCCCAAGCGAAAATTGACTCCAAAAAAGTTACTTGTGAGCGTTTGGTGGACTAGTGCTGGTGTCGTTCACTACAGCTTTCTTAAATCTGGCCAGACGATTACGGCAGATGTCTATTGTCAGCAACTGCAAACCATGATGGAAAAGCTAGCTGCTAAACAACCGAGGCTGGTTAATCGCTCTAGGCCACTGCTGCTTCATGATAACGCTAGACCACACACTGCACAACAGACGGCTACCAAATTAGAGGAGCTTCAATTGGAATGTCTAAGACATCTACCGTACTCTCCGGACCTTGCCCCAACAGATTACCATTTTTTTCGAAATTTGGATAACCTCTTGCAAAGGAAAAAATTCCGATGGGGCAGTCCAAACCGCCTTCAAAGATTTTATTGATTTCCGTCCGAATGGTTTTTTTAGTAAAGGGATCGATGAACTACCTATGAGATGGCAAAAGTGCATAGATAGCAACGGTACATGCTTTGATTAAATAATACTCCCATACTAAACGCCAATTTCATATGTAAGGACCTAATATTTTCTTAATGCAGAAAGAAACAGCATGGGCTTATTCGATTAGATATTGAGTTTCCAAAAGGTCCCAGTTTTTAATTAATTTGTATCTCAGGGAGACTATTGTGTAATATTTACTCTTTCCAGGTGTGTTCAGATTATACAGTCCACCATTATCATCATCCTCCATTTCTTTTACTCAAGGGGTTATACCACACAGATATTTAAAATATATTTTTTTTTACTTTTCTATTATTCGTCTATTAGCTTAATGTTGATTTTTTCAGAAAATAGGTAGTTAACTTATTATGAATTCTTAACGTCGATTTTTTAAATGAAAAAAATGAAAATTATTATAACTGATCTCAATTGCACGACAAAATTTAATAATTTTTAATAATCTACAAACTAACCTCTGAAACAATAAATTTAACCTCAATACCTTGATTATTATCATGTATATTGTCTTATTTGTTTTGTCACTCATGTCGGTAGTACTTGGAAATGGAGATCTTAAGAGGAGTCTGCTAAAACCACAGAATCGCTTGCGTAGCGAAGGTTAAATATCAACAAATATTATCTCTTACAAGTCTTTTGATTTCACGGGGCCTTGTTATAGAAAAAGGACCCTGTACGTGAATTTCGTTTTTTGTAGTTAATCTCTTGGTTGTGATATAGCAGGGTAGTGGCCACATCATTGCCAACTGCAGAGCCTTACAATAGCAATACGAAAGTTGATTGCTTTATGGTTTATTAAACAATGAAATCATACGCATGTAAGCCTACAATTTAACTATAATTCTAACAATCAATTGAAAAAGTAATGTAAACGATCGAGGTAGATACAAATCAACAAGTAAATAAAAAAATTGAAGTATATTTTTGCACACTTTTCTTAATCGATTTTTTAACATCACCCATGCAGTATCTAAATATAAAACACATTCTTTTGAAGTTTATAACATCACCCATGCAGTATCTAAATATAAAACACATTCTTTTGAAGTTTATAACAAATTTTCGAACAGCATGTTTTTCGGCTGTTTCCACGGCTCTTCATTGTGAACTTTAATCAAAATAATGACCAAACCATGTCCATCATGAAAATTTGAAGTCATTCACTTTACATAAATTGTTAAGGTTTCAGAGATCTAGCTAGTCGGGAAATTGGTGAAAATTAATAAAAATATTCTACCACAATATACAACAGACAAATAAAAGCATAGATTACTGTAATTTCTTTTTTTGTTGTGCAATATTCAACGATATGCCATATGTATGCAAAATCGATATAATTAGGAAATTTTACGACCTATATCTTCGTACATAAAACATAGACATATACAAATAATATAGTCGCATTTACTGATTTCATTAAAACATGGTAAAATAATGAGGTAAAAATTTTATATGAAAATAATGTAATTTATCGTACGTTACGTTAAGTTCGTTTTATAAAGTGAGGAATAGACAGCTCTCTGAAATCGATTAGCGTTAAATAATTATTTTAAATATACTAAATAGTGGTGCAAAAATACATTTCATTATGTAATCGATCACGTACTTATTTAGAATAGAAATCTGTGGGTGAAAAAAACAACCGAATAAGTCCAAAAATATAAGTTTTCAAGAGAGTCAAAACAAAATTTTGTAATTTTGTTTGTTCGATTGTCTTTCCTGAATGGAAAGACGTCTACCTGTTCTTCTAATAGGTACATTTTAATATACATTTCTTCCGTTTTACTTAGAATATAGTTTGAATCATTTCCTCTTGACGGGATTGGACCCATTGCAAACATTTTTCATCCCGTGGACAATTCTCCCAAAAACACCAGCTGTGCTTTCCCCCCGCGGCACCTCGCCCCGCGCCACCCTCCCCACCCCCCGCACAACACTCGCGATATAAAGAACCTCGCCGCTGTCCGGCAGGATTGATCACCTATTCCTGGGAGAGGAGTCTTTGTGGACTTTTTTGTTCCGAGCCCCCATCCCCCGAGCCCTCCTGGTCACGTGACGACCGGGCCTTACACATGTACGTATTGTATTGAATGGTGACATTTTTGTGCGGAAAGTAATGCTTTTTTTAATCAGATATTTCGAATCGAATCTTTTGGACGCGGTTAATACCTGTATTTGAACTAAATGTTGACGTGATTCAAGAACTGTATGAGTCGCTAATGCCAACTAATAGTTGAGATTTTACGAAAACGAGGATGTTTTGGTATATTTTTCACAATATTAAAATCAATTTATTTTTCATTTACTTGCTTTATATATTTTTGTCTTTATTTTTATAGAACGTACAAATTAATTATTCGTACAGAAAGAAAATATATAATAAAACTAAAAAAAAGTAACCCATAAAAACCAACTTTTTATTATACTCCCTTTCTTTGTAAAATATAACAACAATTAAAGATGAATTAAAACATATAACATAACACTAAACTTACAGTAATTTAATATATTTCTAAAATGTCAGATGTTTTGAGCTTTGATAAGACACTTCATGCTTTGAAGATTAAATTCTAAAAACATTTGTCAGTCAATTTAGATTTTCGACATTCGTAGTGAAGTACCTATTACGCATACCGACGGAGTAATTCAAATTTAGAAAATATTCCGCGACGTTATCGGACCGCCGTAATCAAACTTTTCTAATAATTCCAATTTGAAAAAACCAATAAAATTTCGAAAAATCCGAAATTATACTATAATTATTAATTTTTTTCAACGAAAATTGGATAGATCTTCTTGATCGTCGCCACGAGTCTACTTGTCAATTTTCAGCCCAAAAGGGTCAAAAATCGTTCCAAAGTTTTTGTTGACGGCAAGCAAGCAGACGCCACGAGTTAATATAAAGGGAGTAAAAATATACAAAATGTTTCATATTGTCAGTAATGTTTGTTTATTATTAATATTTAAAACATTAACTTTGTGGTTAGACATTATAACAGATTGTTATGAGTTATTGTAAACACAAGGCCAGAGCTCTCTAGAAGCATTCCTTGTTGAATAAGTAAATTTAATAGTTAAAAAAATTATAGACATATAGTATGGGTAGTAAAAATAAAATAATTATTAATTTCTTTACAAGACAATGTGATTTCATACAAAACAATTTATAATTTGGCAGAAAAATGTATTCCGGATGACAATTCAATAATCATTCATATTTTTTTCTTAAATATCAGATAATTTTTTTTTCAAGATTTCAAAAATTCTTTCACTTTTCATTTAGAATGGACTTTCAGGGATGGGCTATATATTATCTTGTTAAAATAAAAGGGCTTTTCGTGGTTACTTACGTATTTTATAATAAAAGTCAACGAAAATATGGTCGAGCGATGCGTTTTTTACGAACGCTGCCTTAACCGGTAAGGGATATTTAAATACTTTCTATAGAGAAATTGTAGAACTCAAAAAGTTCTATAAAAAGTCCGCAGTAACATATATCGTCATATTGAATTTAATACACAAATTAATAAAATATGACTAAAAGATACTAAAAATTTAAGTTTTTTTATAAAGGCCTGCTTTCATTTATTTTTTTTAAATGTAAAATTATATGGAATATTGCCTTCATGAATAGATATATATAAGTGCAGAATATATTAAAGCACACTCGCTACTCTTAGATGGAAATCCAAAATATTCACTATCCAAATATGATCTCAATATCTCGCAAGGCAGGTGCTGACGAGGTTATTATGGCGAACATGTATTTTATATTAAAACTGTCAGGCGTGGGGGTGTTTTATTGAAATTATTAAAAATGTACGCCTTATGTGCCTCCGCTCTTACCCACATACCCACACACACACACACACACACGTGCTCCGGCAAACATCCCTTATCCATTAATGGAATTGGCTCTCCCACGCGCAACCCCCGGCCCGCGCCGTACAAGAAGCTGCAGGAAAATGTATTTTGTAAATCGAACTCCCACAGTTCCAAATATACTCTGAAAAATTATTTTAATAATCGATAATACCTGTCTTTCCTTATCCAGATAAAAATATATCGAGAGTCATTACCTACTTATTATGTGCCACGTGTAATATGATATTTAATAATACTAGCAGTTAATAATACTTGCTGCTAGGTCCTGCGGGCGGCTGTCTAATGAAAAGTCGCAGAATGTTGATATACTAATTTTGAATTATTTTTGGGACAACTTTCCTATAATGACATTTTTTTATTTAATATGTAGTACAAATACAATTCTTAAATATTTACGTATCAAATTGACGTTTTTTTTTAAATAATTTGTAGTAATGTGGACCTCATCAGTGAAGAGAAGCTCTAGAGTCTGATGAGGGAGCCTCAGTTCTTATTTTATATATAGGTACATATGCGAGTCATTTAATAATACGGTAATAAAGGTAATTTGATAGTGAAAAATGCTATTGGTTTAAATGATTTATGAATTTAAGTTTGATTTTAGGAAGATTTTAATTTTTTTGATTTGCCCTGAGAGGTTACTGATGCAGCGTAAATTATTGTAGTAATGGCTTTATAAATATAGTGGTTCTGCATTTTGGTTGTTTTAAATTTAGGCATTATGAATTGGTTTCTATTTCTCATAAGCTTTGAAGCTTGAAGTATTCCTACTTTTAAAGTTTGGTGGTAAAGGTAGATTTTTTTTTCAGTATTAGGTACTTTAATAATGATCCTTTATGATATTTTTACTGAGTTAAGATTTTTTTATAAGAACCTCCCCATCCGATAACGCCGTGTATGAACATATTTGTTCTTTATGCCATGTCCTTGAATTATTAATGCTCCGTAAAATATAAAATAAAAATAAAGATAAACAATGTCCGAAAAACAACATTTGGAATGCAACATTCTAAACTGAAAGACATGTATAAAAATAAAATAAGTAGGTAATGACACTGAACCAATATATCAGAGATAATGTATGTACTGTACGCGTTTCCATACTATAAAGTCTGCGACTTAATCCAAACTGGAATATAACATTTTTCAAACTAAAAGTAGCATTTTAAAGCGATAAACAGTATAAAGAGAAAACGTAAATATTTCCACAATGTTTGACATGTGCGCAATTGCTCAGTGACAGCTAGATTGACCAATACCAAAAAAGAGAACGCAAGTGGCGAGATTCACAGAAAATTTTAAAATACATATATGCATATTATAAATTAGCAAACTTTTATTAATATTAAATACAGTATTTTTATAAGTGGCCAGTAGATAATATTTTATGTGTATAATATTTCTACACATTAAATATTATCTGCGTGTAGTGCAGTGCAAAAGTACAGATAGTTTTAAAACTATCTGTACTTTTCGCTGCTTTATAAGATCTCGCCATTTTTTTTGGGAATGGAATGGAAACACGTACAATACTTACACTATTTTTAGTGCATTCATAATATAAGATTGGCTAATAATGCTTTACTTCCTAGGATTCTTTATTGCAATACGCAACATCTCTTTATGAGATCTGAAAGTTTTAATGTGTGAAGTTGTGTCTAAAGAATGCAGTTGTTATCGAAGTACGTGACCAGAATTAAAAAAAAAACAATATTAGAAAACAATTTATAGTCTATTCTATCTTTATCTTCGCCCTCGTTACATTAGTATTGTCAAATAAATTTACTGTTTCGGAGGTAAGTTTATAGAACTCCATAAACACACATACGGAAATAAAAACATTTGTTTTTAAGTTTATTTAAAAAACATTTCAAATTTTTTGAGACGCGTTTCGCCGTATGAGAGATTAATAAATCCCTCATAAGACGAAACACGTCTCAAAAAATTTAAATTTTAGAACTTAAAAACAAGTGTTTTTATTTCCATATGCAGTAATTTTTCTCCCCCCACAGCGGCTATTTTGAGGTCTTCTAACGCTTCTTTTATTCTTCCAACGTTTCCACTTGAAAACTCTGAGAGTCCATATTGTGGCATCCTACCTTGCAACATGCCCTACCCATTGTCATTTTAGCTTCACTACACGATCTACGATATCCATTACTCTAGTTCTACGCCTAATTTCTTAGGCTTATGGGAAGCATGGATGTCTCCATGGATAGCCGCGTGCATTTAAGCTTTTCTACACTTTTTTTTATAAAGGTCATCGTCTCCATTCCATACGTCATCACTGACAGTATGCACGATTCGAAGGCTTTTCTTTTTTCTAGCGCGTGAAGAGATCAATCTTCGCATTGATATTAGAAAGACAATACACCTGTCAGATAATACAAAACTTTCCACCTGAAAACAATTCACAGATAAACAGATTACACGGGAATGATAATGAATGTGCTTATCTGTTTGATATATTTTCAGATGATTTACCACATTACAAATGTTCATTGATTGAAAAATTTGTCCCTAAAATTTAATTTGTTTTACTTTATAATTATTTTGGGTTTCAATAAAGTTATTTGAACTATGAGTTTTGTTATCCTGATTGATGGAACCCCGTACCGTACCTTTGAACTTGATTTATAACTGTACAAGAAGCTTTGCAGCACTGAAATACCGCGTCGCTTATTGTTTTGATTTTAACATGTTTGGAGAGCTATTTTTGTACTCACATTTTTCTTTTTTCTACATTTCTCAATGTGTTCTGCAATGTACTGATTATTGTAATTCACTGTCAGATTTTGTTCGTACTATATAATTTGATTTTTCTAGATTTTTTGTGTACTTATTGAATTCATCTATGTATTGTACACCTACTTTTAAAATGTTTTATTCTGGTATATACTCTATTACCATTTATTTTTTAAACCATTTCATTTATTGTTTCATTTCATTCATTGTTTATTGTTTATTTTACATTTGTTAACATAAATTACTAATAACTCCACGCTAGGTAAAACCTGTTTTATGGCAGTTATTCTCACTTAAGAGTTATGTCATAGTAACGTAGAATTGTAATAAATAACAATAGTAAAGAAATAGAAAAGTAAAAATAAATATAAAAGCAGGATATCAATTTAGTAGGATATACAAACACAAGAATATATGAATCTAAAAAAAATAAAAAATAAATAAAGTGAAGATAAAAATTTAAGTAGATAAAGCAGGATAACAATTTAGTAGTAGATACAGACACAAGGATACATGAATCTAAAATGAAAAGAAAATATAAATATAAAGCGAACATAAAAAAGCAGGATAACAATTTAGTGGTAGATACTTAATTGCATAATTCATTAATTATTTTCTTTTAAAGTTAAACATTATTTAAGTAAATAAATTATTCAAGAAGATAGAAAGAATGCAGAAGATAAGAATGAAGTATGATTGAATAATTTTAATAAGAAACTTAAGGTAAGTTAGCACCTTCTTGATACTAGTAACGAGGCTCCCTTAAAATCTGTACTTAGTTCGTGCTGGACTGTAAAGTTGTCGTGTCAACTTAACCCTGAGTTAGCCGGGCTATAAAAGGCAGTAATGGTTTCTATTTTATGATTTTTATGGGGTCGATGTCACCCAACATGGAGACATATCGTGCGCGGCGAGGCCCTAATACCCGCCAACAGGGTTACCACACGACACATCGATAAAAAATCAAATTCTGTGCATTATTTTAACGACGATGTAAAGTTTTACGTTTGAAAATTTTTATAAGCGTACTTAATTATCGAAAGGGGTGAAAAAAGCTACATAATTATAA
>JADDOH010008338.1:0-47808 GCA_016648135.1 Agrypnia vestita
ATCGAATCCTCTTGAACACTATCAGGCGTCGAAAACTGGGATACCTGACTATAAATCGAAGTGTTCCGCCTAACAATGACCACCAAAATTCAGGTGAAGAAAAGAATCCTTAAATGCAGAATATGCAGTAAGTCCAGGACTGCGCAGGATATCAGGTGATTATGAGAAATAGGTCTTTATGCCTGATGTCGAGCAAATATCAGAAGAAATGATATTTTATTCATTGTAAAGCGTGGAAAGTATACAAAATAAAATAAAAATATGAATGTCTTGACACGTAAAAATGTTCTCAGGTTTTAACGGCCGTTCAGAGTCTTCAGGTTTGTGTTTACTGGGGTAACATGCCATGTTTTTACATTTCTTGGCGATTTTTCGGATCCCATTGCAGGGTCCATATGACATCAGGGCTGATGTACTGTGTTGATGTTGTCATTAAATATTGGCGTGGAAGAATGCGGTTGAACTAATATGCGCACAAACGCATTTGAAGGCGCGACCTAATATAATATACGGCCCATTGGCTTCTGTTGCTGTCCGAAGTTTGACGAATCGCCTTCTGGTAAGTGCGCGTGGCGGAAATGTCAGCCGCATTCTTATGCCTTGAGAAATTGTTCACTATAAATTATTTTTAAAAACTTCTTCTTCTTGTTCCCTATCCATTCAACTATCATGTTGGCTATCCTCACTTTATTTACTACGGCTCGGAATAGCTCTACACTTGACTGGCCCAACAACTGTCTTTGGTTTTCAGCCAGGATGTTCTCCTTCTTCCAGGGCCCCGACTTCTGGCAATTTTTCCCTGCAACGTGAGATGCAAGATCTTTTACTTCTCTGAAAATTTCGTCACATCTTCGAGATATTGGGGTTTTCGGATTTTTATTATTTTAATTACTTATTTTTCTTTATTCATCCGAACCATAACATCTTCATTCGTAACCCTACCCCCCCAGTTTATTTTGAGTATTAGCTGTAACCCGTCAAAAATGACCGTACTTTTACATGTCGGTTAAAAAAAATTACTATAAAAAGTTAGTTAATTAATAAATATTAGGTCCTTACATATGAAATTGACGTTTAGTATGGGAGGAACATAAAGCCGATTTTTTTTATTATAATATATTTATTTAATCAAAGTATGTACCATTGCTATCTATGCACTTTTGCCATCTCATAGGTAGTTCATCAGAATCCCTGGTACTAAAACAAACCAGGCGGACGGGAATCAATAAATCTTTTCTGCAAGCGGCTTTCAGATTTGCCGCCATCGAGTGAATGTTGTTTCCTTTGCAAGAAGTTTACTCCAAACTTCGAAAAAATCGGTAATCTGTTGGGGGCAAGGTCCGGAGTGTACGGTGGATGTCTTATACATTCCAATTGAAGCTCCTCTAATTTGGTAGCCGTCTTTTGTGCAGTGTGTGGTCTAGCGTTATTATGAAGCAGCAGTGGCCTAGAGCGATTAACCAGCCTCGGTTGTTTAGCAGCTAGCTTTTCCATCATGGTTTGCAGTTGCTGACAATAGACATCTGCCGTAATCGTCTGGCCAGATTTAAGAAAGCTGTAGTGAACGACACCAGCACTAGTCCACCAAACGCTCACAAGTAACTTTTTTGGAGTCAATTTTCGCTTGGGGCATGGTTTGGCTGGTTCGGCAGGGTTCAGCCATTGCGATGAGCGCTTCCGATTATCGTACAGGATCCACTTTTCATCACAGGTAATGATTCGATTTAAAATCCCTTCATTATTGTGCCGGTTGAGTAATGCAACGCAGCAGTCACGCGCGTTTGTTGATTTGCTTCACTCAATTCGTGAGGTACCCACCTTTCAAGCTTTTTCACCTTACCAATTTGCTTCAAGTGGATTAAAACAGTTTTATCACTAACACCGCAGCCTGCAGCTAACTCGGATGTGGTTTGCGATGGATCCGCTTCCACAATAGCCTTCAATTCTTCATTATCAACTTTGGTCTCCAGCCGTCCACGGGGCTTGTTCTGCAGGTCGAAATTTCCAGAACGAAAACTTTGGAACCAAAAACGCACTGTGTTTTCTTTTGCGGCACCGTCGCCATACACATCATTAATCCTTCGAGCCGTTTCTGCAGCACTGGTGCCACGGTGGAACTCGTACTCGTAAATAACGCGATATTTCAAGTTTTTCATTTTGTAAACTGAGTGACGCAAAGAAAAAAACAAATGAATTATAATTTTCAAAACACAAATACATGAGTAAATAGCTGTATAAATTTGGATATGGAATTCCTAACCAAAGAGAAGATATTTGAGATCAAATTTGCTAGTACGGCAAAACGCCAATTTCAAATGTAAGGACCTAATATTTAATTCTAAATATACACAAATAAGAATTAGGAATATACACAAGAACTCTTGTTAAAGTTGTAGGAGAATCCTGCTTCGGAAAAGCCCTTCGGAGACATGGTCAGATCAATATCCAAAGCGATATTGTTCAGCACAGCAGAAGCTAAACTGTATATTGGAATATGAAACAAACCATGTTGACGTCTTAGGTAATTATCAGGAACAAACAAACCAATGCTCCGCATAGTTTTCGATCATAGAGCCAAGGATAATGCCCGTATTCTGTCATGTAGATTAAACAGTTATATTATATGATACAATAGAGATGATATTGTATGATACAATATTAAAACAGCAAGTTATAAAGTACACCTTCACCCTACACTTTCGATCAAAGGCGAGATCCTTGGTCGGTTAAATAAGAAAGAAGCAGTTCAAATAAAAAAGGAAAAATTGACGACAGAGGGCGGCGAGCCTTTAAGACTCACCTTTTCATTTTGTAAAGGGTCCTTAAGAAGAAAGCTCTTCACTAAAATGGCGCTATATAAATCAAAAACGTTACCGTCATGTGGTAAGTGAAAACGCTTTTAGTACAAAGGGCATGATTATGAACAGAAGTCCTAATCCCTAGTAATATTTATGGAGCTTTTGCTGTCGGTTTGTACGGCAAACTGATGTGTGTATATTAAAGAACGCGTCTCGGTACAACAATAAATATTTTCCACTAGAAGTACAAATGTCCCTTAACTTAATTTCTGTTAAAAACGTTCACATACACCACACATAAGTACATAACATCACGAAAATATATTAACAATTTTAGGCCCATAAATAAATAAATAAAAATGGTAATAAAACTGGTTTGTAAGTTTGTCAAAACTTTACTTATTTACTTACCATCACGCCGTTTCCCCGTGGGGGTAGGCAGAGAGGATAGAGCGCCACACTCTTCTGTCCTGACATACAACTCTCGCCTCATCCACATTCATACATATTCGCATGCAAGCTCGCCGGTTGTTGAGGCTTCTAACGGGACCATCTTCCAGTATCTAGTTGATCTGGTCATGCCACGTCTTCTTACCATTCTTTCCTCATTCATTACTAGTATTTGAAATTTATTTAATTGAAATGAAGCACCTAAACAATTTGCATCCCTCCTTGAAAATCACAGGAGAAATTCAACAAATTTAAAAAGTTTTATAAATTAATATAGTTTTTAATACCAGATGGTCTTAACGTCCTATTCCTGCAAATTAATTCCCCTAGAGTCTACCTTTAAATATGTGTTTTCCTCACGGGGCGAATATGATAATTACTTGTATGATACATTTATGTATGTAAACACATAAAATATTTGTATTTAATTTTATTTTTATTTAAACTTTGTACTACATTTATCACTACTATAGTTTCGAGAGGAGCGATCCCTCTCATTATCGGGTAAAATTAATGTAATGTATCTTGATGTCGTGTGTGTGTATGCGAGCGGGTATGTATGGTGCGTTCATCTAACTCCGCCACCGGAGCTAGATAAACGCCTCCAATCGAATGCCGGTGCCGGTCCCAAGTCCAGATAAAGAAGGAGAGCTTCCTTTTCTTAATCCTATCCTCCCCATAGACTTTCCTTGTGCCAAGATTGCGGTAACCAGCCCCTGTAGCGGCCCTCCACCTTAACTTTCCCATAATCCCTACCCTCTATGGCACGCAACACACCGCTTTACACCGATCGTCTCACCTCGGTGTGCCGCCGGACCCATGTGCGGCGGGGTGGCCGGTGGGTCTGATGACGTGTAACATCTTTCTCAGTCTGAACAAAGCATATGAACAGCTTTGCCTTCTAATTAAAGTCTCGCAGCGGTGAGATTACTGGCGGTGGGGGCAGGCCTGGCGGGCTGGGAGCTCCTAGCTGGCTTCTTACATGTTACATAGAGACTTGGGAGACGGGTGACGGAGCAATCCTATTCAGGAACCGTTCTGCTCCCCCTCAAACGAGGGGAGGGGCTAGAAAAGATGCCCTAAAAATAACCTGTCACAAGCGATTAAAAATGAGCAGCGAGCCGCAACCACGCGTCAACGGGACCGACCAACGCAACCTGACCGCTTCCTATGTGAAGTATGCGGGAAAGTGTGCGCCTCTCGCATAGGGCTATTTTCCCATCACAAAGCTCACGAGAGGCGCGGCAACAACTAAGTCAGAATGGCGAGGGGATCCTCGATCAAGAGGCCCGGCTACAACAACAGGGTGCGTGAGTATGTGACCTCTGGGACAGACAGGACTACGCGTTACCTTCCAGATTGAGAGATTGGCTTGGAAAGACGCCATTCCGCACGAAAATACCGGATAGAAAGGAGAAATATAACAATTAATAACTCTCGAAACTATAGCAGTGATACATGACAAGTTTAAATAAAAAAATATTTTTTTAATTTAAATGTTGTACCACGAAGTAACTATCAAATCATTTAATGATACAAATTTTATAATTGCTTCAAAAATGATGCATGCATTGCCATTACCAGGTAAACAAATTAATCACTATAAATCAAAGAAAGAGGCACACATGGGAAGACCTTTATCCGGCAGTAATAAACATCATTGAATGCGATAAAAAATTAAATGACAATGAGTTGGCCATGTCTTTCAGAAAATCAGAAAAGACGAATGCAATCATCCAGCGGTACCCGAGTGAAATCAAAAGGCTGACAGGCCGCCCCAAGACTTTGCTGAACTGACAAAATAAAATTCTTGTCAGCAAATAACTACGAACATAGCAAAGTAGGAGACACTTGGGTAGGCTTTCATCCGGCAGTGAATAGAAAACTCGAGATATTAAGACTGTGCTTTGTTTCCATTTGTCTGAGTTATCATAATATATCGAATATCGACCGCTTGGTATAACACTATATACACTTCGTCAATTTTGACATGATGACGTTTGATAAATGTTTTGATATTTCTTATAAAAACTTTACGCGCGCGTAAATAAGAACGTCCCGTCTATTTTATGTTGACCAATATTAACAATCTTGTAAACCTGAGAACAGTGTTTTATTCGTAAAAAAAAATATTTTTGTAATGATTTTTCAAGCGATGGAATTAACAATCTTGGTTATAATATAACATATTGTACGAGCAATCAACCTAGCGACGAAGAACAATAAGACGAATCAATCAGGCAACTACAACGAAACATTTGAAAGGTGTTTGGTTCCTTTGATCAAAGGCTCTTCTCAATAAAATAAGGCTCTCCGGCCTTTCATCCCCCGTGTCCACTTGTAGGAGACACTTGCAAAACTGCGGAGAAGAAAGATCAAGGCTCGTTTATCAAAACATCAAATTAAACTTTTTTTCTGAAAAAAAAATTAATTTGATATTTTAATAAAAGACTGATCTTTGTCTTAAAATTTTATCAAAAATATTTTCTGAAATATTTTTTTTCTTTGATTTCTAATTAAATACGTAGGCAGTTAGACCATAAAATTCGCGGAATTTTAGTTTTTCCAAAAAAATCTTTATGGATTTTATCAATTTCAAAGTAGTCCCTTTCATATATAATACACTTGTATTATATATGATTAGAATTTTATTCAATATTAGAAACACTTCTTGAATGCAATTTTCGGTATGGCGTTTAACTCCTTCAACAATCTTGTCTTTATCATCTCAATGTTGGCAAAACGTTGTTCTCTCGTGAACTTTTTCTTCTTCGGGAACAGGAACAAGTCGCAATTTTGGAATGTCTGGTGCCATGTCTGGCGATAAGGATGCTGAGTCGTCATAGCGGCGTTATTTTTTCAATAGAATTTATTATCTATTTTTGTTTCATTTTTTCTATAAGTAAAGCATTCCAAAACATGTGCAACCTTTTCAACAGCCAACAATAAATTAAGCATCCAATATGGCTTTCGATGTCAGGGACAAGCGTATCGACACAATAAAAACAAAAATGTGGTAATTGGACTGATACATCACAAGGAATTTAAAAAAATCGCGTTTTTTATTAAAACTCGTATATCTTATTAAAACATACAAATAACTATATATTTAACAATCAAGGTATACAAACGTAAAATATAATATACATAACAATAATATAGCACTACTACATAAGAAGATAAAAAGTAAAAATATACAATAAATACATGATAAAGACAGTAAATACCTGACAAAAATAATATTTCAAATTAAAAACAAAAATCAACTGCCCTTATTTCGAATGTTTGTCTGTCCATAACTCACTGGAGTTAGGATGGAATTATAACAACAACGCTGATGATGACTGGTCGCTAATGAAGACCCGAGTGTGACCCGTCAATCAGCGCGCGGCCCACGTTACACGCAAGGGTCGTTATTAATTATTATTAAATCCCGTGATTTTTCATGGGTTTACCTACGGCTAGTATTTAATAAAAGCAATAAAAAAGGTTATAAAGAGTTGTAAGACATCTATGATTAACGTGTATAAAGACATTTATAATTTACCTTCATAAAAATAGTATTTGAGGAAATAAAGAAGACATTTAAGACCAGCAAAGTTCAAATATCTACTTTAAAAATTACTGAAACGTTCTACTGTATCAAGTAAGTATACAATTTATTATATTGTCATCAACAGAGAAGAAAGCAAAATACTATGTAAGTATTGTGGAATCTAGACGATTCGTTTATGATGTGTCGCGTGGTGTATGCAAGTGTGACAAGCATATAAGATAGGCACAAGTTGTAATTAAAGAGAGAATAATACTTACCAATGATCCGTCCAATAATCATCATGCTTAGTATAACTTAATTATAATTATATATATATTACTCATCAAAAATGGCACATAAATAAAATAAAGCTATAAGAGATAAAATAAAGCCTGTAAATCTGATAATATAAAATTATTACTAAAAATGATAAAATACAATTATGTTTTTTTAATAAATGAATAAACAGTTGATCTTTATATCCCTGGACCCAACTCACGTAATTTGGAGCGGGAGAAAATACAAGATGGCGACATAAAGAGGCAAAAAGAAGAGTGGAAAAGACACAGACGACCGTATAAAGAAGGAGAAAACACCACACACCTCCATAACAGGACGACCAAATTTTACTTTTTCTACCGGTAAAAGTATTGTGAGAAAAATTACAAAGAAAAATATTATAAATAAAATAAATTATCAGAAATAGCAAACATAAGATCGATATTGAAATGTATGTTAGTGTTCGTAATTTAAAGTAATGAATTTTTAGTCGTCCAATAAACTGAATAAGGTGAAATGAAGGGAAAATTTCCAAAATAGTATTTATGCGTCCCCAAATAAAAAGGAACTTATAAGAGGGGTGGCTTTGACGTGTATGCAAAAAATTTAAGATTAAGAAAAAATTACGAAAAAAGAATTAAACATCTTACATCTAAAAAATTATAAAGCGGAAAATTTGTTTGTACGAAGCAACAAAACTATCGCTGGTACTCTACAAAGAAGAAACTATTTCGTGAAATTTTGGGATATCTCAAAAACCGACAAGCCGATTTTATTAAAAATTTTCACACATCTTATTTATAACAGAATCTTCGATATAATGTACGATTTTTTTTTTGATAAACTGCGGCGTTTGCTTATAATGAATTTTTAACATCCAAATTTTTTAAGAAAAAAATAATTTCAAACTAATTTCATTTACACAAAAAGAATTCTATTTATTTTTTGATACGCTAGTCATATAAGAAAATATTTTAATCTTTCATTTCACTCAAACACTGGCGACATTATTATTTCCACCAACTGCGCGCGTCACGGAGAAGAACCTTTTCGGGACAGCACTTAACTCGGCCATTATTAAATTTTCACCATAATTTGTTAATAAAAAATATTAACCAATGATGATAATGATTATAAAACGAATTTTATGTGCGCAATATTTACGTAAAATGAATGTATTTTTGATGCCCTATAAGGTTGTGGTACCTATTAATAATTAAAAATAGAGAGAGCGATCGATATATTATATGTGGGGTATAAAATCAAGGGCAGCAACATAAAAAAAATTTAATGTATTCGTCGAGGATTACTAATATATAATGAACTGATTTAGAGATTTTATAGGAAATATAGCCTATAAATATATAGGAAACATGACTTGGAAGGGATAGATACATAATATCTAGAAATCAGTAAATTTTTAATTGTTGATCCTCGGTGACTGCACTCAAAGCATTTTTTTATTTTTTGGATATTGCTGCCTTTGCTTTTATATCCCACAAGTGATCTATTCTAAATATTCATTAAAAATCACACTGTTTCTCAATCACTCTATTTTATAAAAGAATTCCGATTTACGCCTAGCTTTACATCTACATCTTTCGATGTATATTATTTTAATATTTTCAAATGAGACATGATAATTTTTCAAGGTAAGGTGACACAATTAGTTGTACAGCAAAAATTTTTGAATAAAAAATACTTGAGGTTTTTTTAAAATATACCAGCCCTTTTCAAAAATTTCGACAGAAATGCTCTGCAGAATTTCTCCCCTCCCTCTGTGTCAAGGTCCATAGCTGTGGTGGAAACAATTTTTGTTCACCAAAAAAAATGTAAGCAGCTTTTTTCTCTGAACGCTGCCGGGATGACAGAAGGTATAACTATAGCTAAGCCCTTTCACATGCGTGTTAAAGTCCTGGCTCCGAATAGCTCTATGTATAGTTCATGGAGACTTCTATTTAATACACCATCTAGGTATATCAACATAACACATCAACATCATCACAAGACCACCATTGCAGACTTTCACAGGATTGTATAGAAAAAAAAACACGATTTAAAAAAAAATGGTGTGCACGACGCGAATCGCCGGCACGGGGAATTAAATGGGTGAAAGACGGGACAAGGAATGTAAGAGGGATGGAAGGAGGAGCGAAGTAATTAACTGTATTTCGAAATGAAAGAGCAAGAAAGACGTATGCCGAAACTTACCGCCACACGAATGTTTCCTTCTCCTTTTCACTGCGATGATGAAACTTTGTGGCACTTACTTGGCGACAGGGTTTGTCCAATACATTCGATACAAGTATTCGATGTTCGATGACAAAAATATATTTCTTATAAAAGCGAAGCCGTGTCGCGGCACTAGAGCCAGTTTTATTTTGACGACTCTATCGGTACGAGATTGGCGACAAGCCGTGGCGATCACTGTTGCCAACGCGTGTGTTACTAACGTGCGATATTTGAACATAAATGTCTAGAAAGAGTTAGTTACGTAGAGATGATTTTATTTATTTATTTAAGTTGGTTAAAGAAGGACTACGAATACCGAAGGTCATAAATAAATATGGACAAAGAACATTAAAATATGTCATACCAAAAATATTAAATAAAATCCCATGTCGTGTCAAAATGGATATTAATAAAAAAGGGCAAAATACAGAATTAATGAATATGTTATTAAATAAAAGAGACTTATTTTGATTTTGGTAATATTTGTATTGTTTCTTGTATTGTTGTATAGTATTGTTGATTTGTATTTGAGTTTATAAGATCTATTGTAATTAATTAATATGAATGTATTTCTGGTAAATACAATTTATTTATATATATGTATTGATGCACCTACAGACAAATATCAATGTGATGTTTTGTGGGTCTGAGATGTAAAAAAAAAAAAATATTAATAAATAAATAAAATAAAAAAAAAATAAAAAATAAATAAAAAAATTGAAGTTTATAGACGAGTGATAAATTGCGAAATAGTGTGTTTTGAATAACAATGTATTAATTTTATTCGAGTTCAGTAACTTGATCCATTTCATAATTGATTAATCATTAATTAATACATCGTTACTTAATTTCCAATGTTTCCATTTGTCTCCAAAGCCACGACCCATGTATTCTTCTTCTTCTCTCAACCACAATTTTTTCACTGCTGGAAATAGGACTCTTCTAAAACCTTCCAATGTTTTCTATCTTGGGCTATTTGTTGCCATCTTTGACCCACAAGCTGGTCAATGTCATCTGTCAACCTTTTCTGTAATTTCCCTGCTCTTCTTTTATTGATCCACTGTCTGCACTTAGGATTTTCGGTTACCATCTGCCACCGTCCTGTCTCGCTACGTATCCCGCCCACTGCCATTTTACCTTCATTATTCTTTCTGCGACGTCGGTATCCTTTGTTCGGTGTCTAATCTCATTTCTAATTTTGTATATGGATAAAAATTTGAATATTCAAAAATATATAAAAGATTGACAAATGTTATATCATAAACAAGATTTCAGATTTTAATTCAATTCCAAAAATATTTTAAGTGCTATCAATGTAGATAAAGTAGGTTGCCACAATACATTGTAATTCTTGGCGTTTATCGTATTATTTTTACATAAATACACAGAGGTTTCAATCTTTCCGACTTAGTAGAAAATTTATCAAAAACAATTTGCGTGTTCCGTGTTGTTCCACATTCCCCTTTCGACTCCGCAGCGGCAGGGTAACACCCCGGTACACGTGTACCGGGAAGATTGGGGTAATATCGACCCGTGTATAGTCTAGAAACTTCCGCCCGACCTTCCCCGCGGGTTCAATCGCCCCCCTCCCTCCCGCCGCTAGATCTCCAGGGAAAAATGCTCTTACGATAAGTATTTTGTATTTTATTTTTAACAAGACGAAGTGGCAGAGCAAAATGTGGGATGATTGAGAGAATTTCTGAAGACGTTTCAAAAACGGCGACGTTAGAAGTCTCGGTTTCTTGTCAATTACAATAACTTTATTTGATAATACAACATTTAATACTATTTATATTATTTTATATTTGTATTTATATTATTATTTAATTATATTTATATTATTATTTAAAAGATGCTTTACTTTTGATAATTTCTCGGAATTCTAAAACGACCTTTCAGAGGCAGGTTATTTAGGCAGATAGAGAAATTTCACTTAAAAATAATAGAGACTTTAGGTTAGATAAATAAAAAATGTTAAGAGTTAAAAAATCCCTCAACACCAAATCCAATATATTGTAACAAAATAGTAAGCAGAAGGAATAGCGCATTGTCCGAAACCCTTGTAATATGTCACAACTCTATCGAAGGGTATTAAAACGATCTAGAGTTATCTACAATATTCGGGAAATGCTTTGAACAACCTAGAAGCGACCGAACCTTCTCCTTAATACTAGAAAAGAATAGAATAATCGAAAAAAACTGTTTTTGGGTGTAAATAGCGGAACTATGCTGCGGCGTGGGAGGTTATGTTTTGACAGTTCGTTCGGTGCGAAGTAAGTCGCGAGACGATGGCCAGGTGTGCCCAGTCGTGAATTACTTACTGATAATGGCGAAATAAATAAGAGTTACTCTATGTGTGAGTATTAAACGTTCTAAATTAATACAGAGATAATAAAATAGTAGTATTACGAGTAGTATATTTCGAAATAATGTAATTTAAAGTAAAACAACTTCACAAATATGAATGTGTTTTTGAATATAGAAAATTAGTTAGATCATTTTTATCGTCACCACGAGTCTGCCTGCAAAGTTTTAGCTCACGATCACGGGAAAAGGGTTAAAAATCGATCCAAAGTTTTTCCGGCAGACAACAAGCCGCAGACGCTACGAGTTAAAAGAAAGGGAGTAATAATAAGGAGATGAGGCCACGCTCCTACATACTTAACATGTATTTCATTGATTCCTTTACATTTATGTACTTCATTTTTGTACTTCATTTATGAAACAGTTATTATGGCGTTCGTTCTGACCAAGATACAGTGGTATCGAAAACGGTCGACGTTAAAAATAATCGCTGTACCAAGTAAACACTTCATTTTTTTAGCTTTATCCAGTTTTTTATTGCATACTTAATATGGATAATCGATATAATTTGTGTTTGTTAAAGAAAACGCATTATTGTTGTGAAGCAGCAATTTCAGAACAAATTTCTGTGAAATATTAATAAATTTATTAATCAATTAGAAAAGACGTACAAAAAAATCAAATTAACGAAAAAATATTTCATAAATTCTGGCGTCCACTAACGGTAGATACGCAAAGTAATTTGTGACTATCGCATTTTAAAAAGTGGATTGCTTCAAAAAATAGAACAGTATGTATGTTTATCAATTAAAAAGAGACTACATATAAGGTCAAAAAATTTAAGTTAATTTACCAAGCTGCCATGGCGAAATCGGATAACGCGCCATTTCCGGATAGAGTGGAGGTCCGTTGGTTCGAATCCCGGTAGCAGCTAAAATATTTTTTCGTTAATTTGATTTTTCTTTGTGACTTTTCAAATTGATTAATAAATTTGATAAAATTTGTGTTTCGCTTCTCAAAGATGAGAAACACTGCTCAAAAATATTACTGATATTCTCATTTTCATCAACTTTTTTATACGGACAAAACGTATCTAGCCATAGGAAAAAATATACTCGTATTTTCATAACCATTCTATTTTCTTCCGAATGAATCTTCAATTCCCGTCTCTTGGGAAATTTCTGCTCATTTTCAATTGTAACATATTTTCAAATCGCCATTTCGTGTTTTTCGGAGGAGAGAAACTCGGCGAAAATTTCGCTCGCAATACACAAACACACGCACACACGCGCGCGACATTCTTTAAACGTGTGGGTGTCCAATAGGCGGCCAACTTCTCAAGAGTCGATCATTCTCTATTTGAAATATGAGCGAAAAAACATTGAATGGGAATTTTATTTGAGCAGAAACCTGTCTTCGAACGAAATGAATTTTTCCTTTCATAACCAAGACGCTCAGCAAAAACTCCCATAGAAAATTAATCCCCACGTGAATTTATTTGTTACTCTTAAAATGTGCGCCTAACTTGTCAAAGTTTGCTTAGACACTTCTTAACGAGCCAATCGTTGGAAAAATATTTAAAATATTATTGGTTCTTTTGCTCGATAAAATTATTGTGGAAGACTTAAGGGGATACAACTAGGGAATGCAATCCCGAGTCGGGTTTGCCCTTTCGGGATCCCTCGAGATTGAAATTTCCCATTCCGCGGGATCCCTACGGATCGGGATCCCGAATACTTTTGCATTGCCTTGCATTTTTATACAGCATTAATAATGAACATTTTAATAAAATTTTCATTATTAATCATTGCATTAAAGTTTTTGCAGGTATTTTTCCAAGCATCAGTCAATGTAGTAGAGTTAGTAGTGGTTTTTATAATTATGTTATGTTGATAAAATACAGCAAATATTATTTATTATTATAGCTACTTGCATTATTTGAATGCGACATGAACATAAGTTTTAAGTACTTACTAAAAGTTGTATAGACATACACAATTAAACATACAAAATATAAAAAATGCCGGTCAATCCCGATAATCTCGTCCGATTTTTCGGTTCGGGATTGATCTCGTAAAGCCTCGAGATCTCGCGGGATCGGGATTGCATTCCCTAGGTACAACAGACCACCAATCAAGAAAAAATCTAATTCAGAATTTTTTGACTTTTGTAACTATTGAACATATATTTTTTTACTATCAGTGTTTGCAGCATACATAACACGTAAAATGCAGAAGAGTTTGGCGATATATCCTTTTTGCCTACCCCCGCGGGGAAACGGCGTGATATTATGTATGTATGTATATTATAAAATGAATAAATAAAATAAATAAAAGCGCATCAGGATAAGGTTCGCGCGGTATGCTGACATGCATGCGTGTCAGCTACTCTGCGCATTTTATTTGGCATTCAGGAGATGGCGGAAGACTTCCACATCTGCAATTACTTGGTGAGAAATCGTTTCAATCACCGATAGAAACTCCTCAACAATTTAAGAATACAAGTACTCGTCTAGCCGCTCGTGTGGTTTATTAACGCTTGCAGAGTTTCAGAGTTTCATCTGGCAACACTAGGAGCTGTCGTTCCGACGTTACGACACGAGGGTCCGGGAGAATCCCCTGAACGGGTTAATTGTTTGCTACACAGTATTCCAGAAACACAGGAATATTTCACGTTGTAGGGATACAGTGTTGACCGTACAGCGCTGGCTTGTAGGAACTGCGCAAATGTGCGGTCGCTGTTGGTAAATGTCGGTAAAACCCCCGCGGGTTTCTCTATAAGTCATTAGTACACTAGTAAAAAAGGGTGTAATAACAATCCTTAAGAGTATGTAACGATCCCTTAGCAGCAATGAATTACCGAGAATACTTTTTGTTTCTCATACAAACATATATATACGAATATCGACTAATATACTTACAAATTTAAAAAAAATTCTCTTTCATAATTTAAACTTCAGTATACCTACTAGTTTTTATTATTATACCAATATATATTTATGAATTTGGTCCTCGATAACAATAATAAAAATGGATAATACGTATAGCTCCATTTTCGAAAAACATTCACCTCAAGGACGCTTTATACTAGGATTTATAATTTGCGTATTTATGGAAAAGTTTTTTCAAATAGTTCATTTTTTAATATTTTTAACACTATTTCTGAAGCACTATTTCGGATTACGGAGGGTTGCTTTTGTGCCTTTGTGTTTTCCGTCAATCAAACAACCCGTTTTCGCATTTTTTTTCTTAACTTTTACTATTACTTCTGTTCAATCAACAGGCCTTTAGTCTTCTGGCAATGAGCGATCGGTTCAACAATCCTTCCTGCAGCCAAAACAGAGGCTTACGTCAGAATTTGGTATCTACCATTCAAATTGTCTGGAAAACGGAGCTCTTGAAGATACAAAAGCGCCATGTTGTGTGTCGCCTTGTACATGTCGATACATCGATATGCAGAACACGACTCACTGTGTATTTACAAAACAGTGATAAAAAAACTATAAACACTGAAACATTTATTAGATTTTAAATAAACATTTATATATTTACGACTTGCTACGGAGTACTGTGTAATAAATAAGATGTAACATCGTGGAAAGGACCCACGATTTGGTAAGCAAAACAATTCGGTGAAAAACCCCCGCGGTTTATTCAAACATTCATTTTATGCATCAAAACGGCCGACGGAAGACTACAGAGGCGAGGCAAAGATCTAACGCAAGGAGAACTGCGAGAGAATTTGAAACTCGTAGGAAAAAATGAAGTAGGTTTTTGTACGATTTTCGGAATACAACAAGTTAATATTCTTACGTACATTCTAGAGGGAAATCAAAGGCAATTATTATTTTTCTTATTATTATTCTACGACGACGGCCAGGTGAGCTAATAAAAAATAATCGAACGAAGTATCTAACTGGCGTTGAAAGTAAGCGATAAATTCTACGTGCGAGAAATGAATGTTCTACAGTGATATGATATACAGGGTGTACCAGAGCTAGCAGCATAAACTTGGCAGGTAAATTCCTGACTATGTTATGAATCTAAAATGTTCAAGCAACCATGACCTAATATCAATAGTTATGGAAATATGCAATATCAAAGTTGGCATTTTTTTCTCAATATTTCTTACTTATTTTTTGCAAAAAGTTTAACTATCATTACAATTACTTATGTCGATTATGAAAAGTTCATTCGCTTTAATACAAGTCGAATAAAATTATAAAAACCTTGCAAAAATTAAAAAAAGTTATTTTTTACAAGGTTTTTATTATTTTATTTAAGTTGTATTGAAGCAAATGAATTTTTCATAATTGATGTAAGTTACTGTAATGATAGTTCAACTTTTTTCAAAAAATCAGTCAGAAATATTGAAAAAAAAATGCAAACTTTGATATTCCATATCTCCATAACTATTTATATTAGGTCATGGTTGCTTGAACATTTTAGACTCATAACATAGTCTTGAATCTACGGCCAAGTTTATGCTGCTAGCTCTGGTACACACTGTATAGAGTGATATATAGATAATGATAAACACAGAGTTACCCAACGGTAATAAGTGTTCATATACGAGTGATACATTACGAAATAGAGTAATTTAAAGAATAGCGTTAATTCGTGTTCAGCGACTTTTTATAATTAGTAATTAATTAGTGATAAATTGCTAATCAATTTCCAGTGTTTTCATTCACGTGACAATATCATAATCTTTATGATTTTGACACATGGCAAAATGTTATGAAATTTTGTAAAGCGCTATTACTAACGCAGTTTTCATGACAAATTTAAAATTTATCATATCCTACTCCCGGCGACACAGCATGAAGGCAATTCTAGAAATTATTTTATATATATATAGCAGGTTTATATGGAAGTATTCGTTGCATCCTTTTTCAAAATATTTGACAGAGTCAAGGAATCTTTTCAGCGCACGGCGCAAAGACAACGTTCTTTATTACATATATTGAAATATCAAACGTCCTGTCAGAGTTCACGTAGAGTGGAAATTTGTGTTGTGGAATTCCAAGGATTTTTCTAGGTACCATTGTACTTTTCGTGTCGCGGTTGCTCGGTATTCAGCCGAACCGCCGTTACAGGTCGTCGTAGCCGCCCTGTGAACTCGCATTAAGGGACTATTTCCTCGGGAATTGCTAAGCTTTTCCGCAACCGACTCTTGATATAGAGAGTACCACTAGCAGAATTTAAATACAACTGAATGTTTTAAATGTGAGGTTTTGCCCGAACCCTGCAATTAAACAAATATTCTAAATCTGCTATTGTACATGTTTATTAAAATAATGTATCTTTATATCTTATCGTGAATCCTTAGAAAACATACATAAAGAATTGATATTATGTTAATATTTTGTTGAGACCATACAACAAAATAGAAAATAACCATAACGTCCTTATTGACATATTCCATGACAGTTTCCATGAATATAAGAGAACTATTACCAAACTTGTGAAAATTAAAAAAAAACTTTTATAAACATTATGTATAAATAAATAAATATAAATAAACATACAAATCTGCCACCATCTATTGTTGTGAAACTTCCAAATGTGGGTGAATATACTGTGTTCGCTCTAACGCCGTGCGTATTGACATAGTCCGATGATTATAGTCCGTACAGGGATTCGATGCCCATACATGTAGTACAAAAACAAAACTGCCATGAAACAATTAACATTTTTGAAAACGATTACCTGGCAAATAGTGGCAGTTTTACAATTGATAATATGTTTGTTTGTTTTATAAATATTTGACGACCTATTTTATCACATTTAAAATCTACACTCGGCTATCAAATCAGTATCAAATAAGTTTATCTTTATTTCGTCAATTTCACAGTGGCAGTTCTGTTCACAAACCTCAAAAGAAAAATTTGAAAAAACATCACAAAAAGAACAAAAGACATACTGCTAGAATTTGCTCGCTTACGTTAGGTTAAAACGAAAATAAGAATGTAGGATAGAATAATTTTGTAAAGTGAAAAACATGTGAAAATATTATGTCTAAGTATAAAAAAATTGGCCTGTAAACTAACTATGTAAAATAACATGGATTGGAAAGCTGTAAACTTGGTTGTAAGTTGTAAGGCAAGAAAATACTTTTCTTCCATCACAAGGTTGTGTCGCATATATAATACGCATTGTGCTGGCCCTAACATTGATGCTGATATTCTTGCAGATACCTTATCATCGTTTAAAAATTTACTCATACACAACATCCATTTTCTAAACGATGACCTGAACCTATAGATCCATTAAATCAATTATTTATTCACTGATCACACTACATTCAAACACTAAATATATAACTTCTTCTTCAAATGTAGCAAATTTATTTTGTGGTAACATAATTATAATTAATATAAATTAACTTTGTTTAAACCACTTATTTATTGAAAAAAATCAACATGTTTCAAAGCCAATGATGAAGAAGTCATTGGCTTTGAAACATGATGATTTTTTTCAATAAATAAGTGGTTTAAACAAAGTTAATTTATATTAATTATAATTTTAACTAAATATATAATACACATAAATGTAGATACATGTAAAATATACATAAATGTAAAAATACATGTTACTAAAGCGTGCCGAAGACACTTGTAATTGGGATAATGGGCATAGTCTTCATTTATAATGTTTTATTATTAGAGTATCATGTACCCATTATCCTGTTAGTTTTTCTAATAAATATATTTTTTAAAAAGATGAACGATGAAAAGTAGGAATATAAGACTATAAAAACGCAAGAATTACAAAACGTTAATAAAAGTATTGTTTATTTTTAAAAAATGAGCGAGAGAGAAGGGAGCGAAGAAATATGACGTTTTATGGTTTAAAATAAACGGTACCGACAGTCAAATTTTCAGTTCCACAGACGAGCCTGCAACCCACTCGACCAACAAGCAAGTCTTGTGAAAAAGCAAGAATGTCAACAATCACGCGAGCGCGAGAAAAATAATTTTCGGATAATTATTAGGGCCGGATGCAAACGCCTCAATGTTTATCCAAAATCCTTACCATAAATTTACATATTTTGTTATTATAAATGGTAAAAATTATCTCTGGACACGCAACTCTGGGGGATTAGTACAACGCGAACCATACATCACGCGGGAACCCGAATAATCCCCGGGAGCGGTTCTGGGCAAATTATTATAATTCCCGACCTGCATCGGTCTCTCGAGTACCATGCCCGAATTATGCTAATTCATTTTGCACGGTTTTATACTAAACGTCAACAACCCTTACGGAAATAGTGTACTACAATCTGTTGCGAGGGAATGATGCGAATCGATACAGTATACATACAGCTTTGTATACTTCCTTTGTTTTATTTTCGCTTTCTTTTGCCTTTATTCTTCCTTGAATATTTGTTTATAGGAAGCGATTTTCGTGTCCGCAAATTATGACGCTTGTATATAATTATTTCTCGTTTTACGTGAAGATCGTTTATTGTATATTTATACTTTAATGAATTAAAATTGTTTTTGTATATTTTTTTTAAATATATACCTATTAGTGCATGAAAGAAGTTCAAAAATTTAAAATACTGATTTTCAGGCGTATTCTAGTAGATGTGTTAAATAATTCGGAAGAATATCATATGTGCGTTAAAAATATATTGCTAATAAAATGTAGAGATATTATTACCAGCTGCGAATCTATGTATAATAACTAGTAAGTGACAAAAAACTACAGATGTCTCTAGCATAGACCATTCAAACATACGTAAGGTAAGATAATATTATATGATCATAACAAAACTTAAAAATAAACTTAGTAACGAGACTTGGTATCCAATCGAAATAATAAAAAAAACATGAACATCAATATGAATCTCTGAGATCAAGATAAAAAAATCACGGAACAGCTCAAAATAAAAACAAAAATCATTGAAGCCAACGACATGAGGTACTGTGATTTGATTGATGATTGCCTAAGTTTCCAGAGTCAAGTTATTGATGATTGCCTAAGTTTCCAGAGTCAAGTTATTTAGTAGAAATATCCTTATTTCCCTTCCTCTCCTTGTAGGTTGGGTGATATTCTTGAAGTACTCCGGTATTTTATTGAAGAGTCGTGGTACTGTGTTCTCTGTTGTTCTTGCTCCGTAGAAGTTGTTTTTTTTCACACTGAGTTGCTTGTTTGTGATTTGCCGAGTTCTGCGGCTATGATTTACTAGTTCCTTTTCTTCTTCACAGTGCTTCATGATTATATAATAGGTATACAAATAACCAGGTCCTTTTTGCAAATTTTAAATTTGTCATTTATATTTTTTGCGTTTTTGCATCTTTTAAATTTGTATTCATATTTGTACTTAATTATTTATTCATCTCTCATATATTTATTTTTTTATATTGTTGATGTCTATATTATTGTATGTTAATGAAGGGATCAATCATCATATTAATAATATCACCACAAAATAATTTTTCATCTTTTGAAGAATAAGCTTTTTTTTCACTTAACAATTTGTATTTACAAGAAATTTATTGATATAGTTATTCCTTTCAATAGTTTTCATAAAAATACAAACTATTGAATGTTAGTTTTAAGATTAATGATATGATAATTGATGATATTGCCTGCTGAAACCAATCTCACAAATAATAAAGAAGTAGAACAAAAATGTAGAGTTTTTATTTTCAAATGTGTAGACTTTCAATACTTATATGCATATTCGAAGGAATTCTTTTACGAAAACTCGACCTTTGACCTTCGAACTCCGTCTGATTTTGTTAGAAAAACGATTTCAATATAATTTATATCACTTTAAATTGCCTCAAATTTGAGCAAATCAACCAACTTACAGTGGGCCTTTTCTATCGAAACCTTTTCTCTCTGGCAAGGTACACGTGATAAAAAATGTCCTTCAATGTTGTATTTGTAAGATACGGAAACTAATTCAACTATTAATCTTGTCTTGAAAGAAAATGAAATATGCCTAAAATAGCTGGAAATTCAAGCCGGAAAAATGAAAGTTCAAGACCTGAAGGTCCGTTTTTTTCGGAACACTAGGTAAACAGGATAGAAAGAAGGAATAACTTAAAACTGGGAAGAGAGAATGACTTGCGCTTACCTTCGTACAAGTTATTTTTTCAACATTCTGTTTAGATACCGTCTTTCTTGGAGTGAGATGATTCAAAGAATAAATTCTCACGGAAAAGCAATCCGCGTCTCTACGCCCATATCAAGAATCGAAACTTAAGGCACTATCTACTTCCAAAAGCAAACATGTTGCGAGAAACACAATAGGGTGTATAAATAAAATATGGGAAAACGAATAATAAATAATGGCCGACCAAGAAAACAACGTATTATGTTTTCTCGGAGGCCATTATTTAAGCAAGACAAACCTCTGTAAATGGATGTGTGTTTAAATATGCCTTTTGGTAATTTATGCACGCGGAAAAGGTAAAATGTTTGGATATTTGCATAGTCGGTAGGATAACAACGGATGTACATACATACATTAACTTATAATGATTTAAAGATACGAGTATAAGAAATATTCAGGAGGAATTATGTAGTATAGAGAACACCGTAAATATAAAAAAATATATAAAAATAGTTAATAATTATACAATAAAGACATTATTGATAGTATTATCAACTGCAGGTACCCAACTGTAGAATGCAGATATCAGTTCATAGCTAAATCCAAGATCATGGTCAGTATAACTGATCCTTTTGAGATTAAGTATGCATGGTATAGTTGTGTCAGAGCGCATTGACAAAATAATTCAATGTGTGAATATCATACCGTTTAGTGTAATGAAAATCTATAGAAGTTCTTCGGAAGCATGGACGCAACAGAAGCAAAACTAAGGCCCGAATTCAGAGTAAAATACTTAGATGATTTAAAGGTTAAGGTACGCCTTAAATGTATGGTTTTTTACTGAAAATTACGCTTTTAAGGCATACCTTAACTTTTAAATCTAAGTATTGACTTTTGATTCGGGCCTAAGACAGCTTGATGTGTTTTAAGTATGGATCTACAGAAGAATACTCAAGATTAGCTGGATATACTCACAGCACAGAGAACATTAATATTTTCGTTATCATATATTTTAAATAAAAATCGAATTAACACATATACCTCGTAATTTTCTCGAGGATTCGAAAAACTAACGTGATTGCGTATAAATAGCGGGTCTAGGCCGCAGCGCGTCAGTGTTGTTTTGACGTTTCTACCGGTGCGAGATTATTGATAAGCCTTGGCGATCAGTGATACCAACGCATGTGATACTAATGACGCACAGATTAATTGAAACGAAATACTTAACCAACGTGCGATATTTGAACAGAATTTTTCTGAAATGTTACCCAGTGATAATAAAGTTTACAGACGAGTGACAAATTGCAAAAATGTGAATTCAAGACATATAGCACCTTTAATTAAGTATGGGAACAATTAAAAATTTTAATATTTTTACTTTTTCTGATAGAAGGGCTCATTTTTTCCAGTCCTACACGATGGCTCTCACAGAAAGATAAAACGGATGTCAAATAAGGAAATACTGTATTATGTATGCCTTTCACACTTTCTTCTATCGCCCCCGCTTCTACGCGTTAGACGGGTTGAATAAGTGTTGCGCCAATAACTCAAGATAACTCAAATAATATAATTAATCTTTGTATAAAGTGACAGTCAATTTATTAAAATAATTAATTAATAAATCGTTACTTATTTTCCAGAGTTTTCATTTGTCTCCCAAAGTCACGACCCGTGACAATATTATAATATTCTGTCACATAAATATTTTATTTCGATATTTTTACCAAAATATATGCCTGCGTTATGGTCATGTTTCAATGTACCTATTCACTGCACGCGCCTGGTATACAGACTAAGAAACGATTTTTGAATCGGATGAATAAAAAACTAACCCATAAAAACCGACTTTTTATTATACTCCCTTTCTCATTGAATCAGGTTTCGTACCTACCGCACGCCTCGGGGTCATTACTCAGTTGTATGAAAAAATCATTAAAGTTTCGAAAACTCCAAAATTATACTATAATTATTTTTAAAAAATTAAACGACAATTTGTACGATCATTTTTACCATCGTCACGAGTCTGCCTGCAAAGTTTCAGCTCGATTGGTTCACGGGAAAAGGGTTAAAAATCGATCTAAAGTTTTTCCGGCAGACGACAAACCGCAGACGCTACGAGTTAAAAGAAATGGAGTAAAAACAAAGAATGCCTCAAAATAATTACAGTCCAAAAACTGCGATATCTTGATATGAATTTTATGAAACCTACATCAAGTTTTGGCCCTTACAGGCAGCGAGTCCAGACAATCAGAAGCCCGGAAACTAATAGAACAGCTGTTTGCTGCCCGCGGCTTGTACCGCCGCATTCTATTATTGATCGTTGCACTAGTCACAAGCATTATCCCTGCACTCCTTTTCCCCTGGTTTCCCCAGCGATCTTCCCTCGGTTGATTTAGCCCCGTGGACTACTTTAATGGCTCATCATAATCACCGACATGCTTACAGCCGACGTCAGACAACGCGACTGAATACGGCATCAGGAAAGGAAGATGGGTTAAGCCACTAAGCACTTAGCCTCAAATGTTGTATTTATAGACGTACTGATTACCTCAAAAACCACCGCAAATGTGCGACGTTTGCATTAATTAAATTGTACTTTTGAGCTCACCGTCTCAAATACTGAACCGCGCAAGCACTTAACTAAATGTAAATGGTATTTATTCCAAGGTACGTAGGAGAGTGTAATTTTCGGTGGATTTAATTTTCCCTATCCAAGAAAATTATAACATTCTATCAAAGCTATATTTCTTATCACTCATAATATAATCTTTACATTAATATAAATAAGATGATGTATTCAAAAAAAATATGGAAAGCCTAATGCTTCGAATTCAATTTTTGGCATATACGTTGGTGAATGATTTAAAATGAAGACACTCGTATATTTTTCTATTCCTCTAAAGGAAAGGAGATTTGGAATAACGATCAAGAAAATAGAGAAATAACAGAATGTATAGAGTAATTTAAGCTTATGGATTTTAAATTTTAAGAGGCGGTGCATCAACCCTTCGAAGGGTCTTAATGTTAGTAAAGTATGGTAACTTTTGATAAGAAAAAATCATGAATTCATTCGATAGTGCCATGCGATTCGCAAGAAATTTATATCCCTTTCCTTGGAGAAACAAACCACCTGAAAGTACCAGCGCACCACCCACCCAAAAGAAGACAAATCTACCCCCGAGTGGCACGGGAGGGCTTTGGGGTATTTCTGGAAGGCGTAAGGGAGGATTTCTCAAACATATAAAGCAAAATTAACTTCATATAAATAATTGCCAACACCCTTTCAACATTTGAAAAACTCCTAAGATTTTATATAATTATTTATATTTGCCGGTCGAACGAGAAACCTATCAGTTGAAAACTTGGAATGTGCCAATGCACGAGTTAATGTTTATACAAAGGATACTGTTGTTACTGGTGCAAGGCATTCTTTCAATGTCTGAATAGATAGCATTCTTAATTTTTGGTAGTTTATTACCTATTTATTAATTTTAATGGTTCATAAACAATGAAAAAAACACACAACATGATTAATATAGATAATACAATTATAATTCAATTGGTTTAAATGCTTTTCATCACTTAAATGTGAACACGGCTAACAGAGATAAAATAAAATAAAAAAATTAAATTATCTCAAAGGTAAACAATTTTTAACGCAATTTAATATTACTTGGAGTTAACGTTTTATTTTATTTTTAAATCCAAATTAAAAGCTGTCAAATGCATACTATTTATTTCAAAAACAATGTTACGACTCCTTATTGTGATATTGCTGACTTGAAATATGGGTGTTTTATTTTTATTTTATTTATTTATTTATTTATTCGGTAATAAAACAGACACAAGTAAATGATATATGTGAATAAGACCATGAGTTATCAGAATCGAATATGTTGACTTGTGTCAAATAAGAAGAACAAATAAAAAAACGAAAAAAAATTAAATACTAGAACAGTAGCAATAGAATGGAAAAAGTGAATATAATGAAGTAATGAAACAGTTATGAGTAATTACATAATGAAACAAATATAATGAAGCAGTGAAGCAATCATATAATGAAATAAGTGACACTAAGAGACAGTAAAACAAAGACATAATTAAATACCCAAGTGAAACATCATTCATATTTTTCATTGCAGAACAATTTATACATGTGTTCGGATATTAATGTTGTGACGCAGAATAATATTCACTTGGATTCTTAGTTCATATGAAGACGCAAAATAGATATCAATGTCGTTCACCGACAAGTCGTTGTAAGCTCGGCACATTCCCACTATGGGTGAGCGTAATCCAGAGTCGGTGCGAGTAACAGGAATGGTGAAATATTGCATTTTGCTATAACTTTGTGGTTATTCATTATGAATATAATTAAACTAGTTAACTTTGTTTACACCACTATAATTAATTTAAGTGGTGCAAACAAAGTTAACTAGGTTAATTATATTCGGAATGTTGAAAAATAAAAAAAAAGAATTCGATTGATGTATAAAATTTAATAAATAAAATCATTTTAAACTGAAAGTCCTACAAAAATTATTATTTTGCACTACCTTACCAACAATAAAAAAGTATAAAAACTAGATTCGAAGCTAATTTAGCTTTTCTGGAAACAATTTTCCGGATTCGTTGAATCAGAAATCCGCCGCCTTTCATCGCACAGATTGAAAACCGGCGAAAAATACTGACCCAGAATAAGAATAATTGTTTGAAAGCCCGGAGTGAATTTCAAATAAAGGGAAGGTTATCTCAGGAATCTTCCCCCAGCCGGCGATAAGTCGTGGCTAATGTGCTCTCGCGCGCCGTTCCATTAACTACATTACAGCGCTGGATGATGTTACTCCAATACACGTACAGGCACCCTACCCGCTGCACAGGTAACAATCATTTCTATCACAAAAAATACACAAAATAAGTCGCTATTACAAAATGACATTTTTACTCGCAGTTGGGAACGACATTTAAAAAAAAATGTCTAACCTATCCACGGAGACACATAATGAATATAGGAAATTCTTAAAGAGTTAAGGTTGTTCTTACGGTCGTTAAGACATTTTTAACTATAAATGGTTACGGATATTTTATACGAACCATACGTTTTTCTGAAAAACGTTTCTCGACGTTTCGTTGAATTCATATTCAACGTCATCAGGAGGACGACCTGTACCCGCGAAGGCACAGGGCGGACTGATTAATGCTTCCTGGGGCGTAAATTATATGCACGCATATATATTATAGTTTACGCCCCAGAAAGCATTAATCAGTACGCCCTGTGCCTCCGCGGGTCCAGGTCGTCCTCCTGATGACGTTGAATATGAATTCAACGAAACGTCGAGAATCGTTTCCCGGAAAAACATACGGTTCGTATAAAATATCCGTAACCATTTACAGCTAATAAAAGGAAATTCTTGTAACTAAGGACAATTTTGGATATCTTTATTACTACTTAAAAGATTAATTAGATAAATAAAGTTACACAAAATGAAAATAAACATTGAGAAAAAGCACAATATACAGCAGACAAGGAGTTCAGGAAGCCAACTTGTAAATGATGGCACTAAAGTCGAAAGGATAAGAAAGATAAAGTATTAGGCTGAAGTCTAGTCGTCCGCCGTTTCATTTTTTTATCATAATTTTATTCCCAGAGTTCGACAGAGTCAGCAAATTTCACATTTTTTTCCCATATCATCTCTTGCGTTTTTTATCACACTTTTGTATATAAATATATCGTTTTAAAATTTATTTATTCATCAGATTACATATATTTTAAATACGGATATTTTGTAAAATAAGGCAAACTAAATTATATAAATAATAAATAAATTACCATACCTATAATGTTTTAAAATTGAAGAAAATTTATGACTGAATGGCCTCGTGAGATGTATTTTTTTTTCAATAATATTACAAAATAAACGACTATACTAAACATATCAAAATTATTGCAAAATCTGTTAGTTTGTTAACTAACAATTTATGTTTTAAAAAAAAATGTTTTTTTAAATATTTTTTTTGTGTTGTTTTTCCAAATCTTTTTACATGGTTGACAACTTCTTTACGTCAATAGTCTAAAGAAGGGATATTATAATTTTAAAATAAAAAAAAATGAATCTTAATCTTTGTCGATATTCCTGATTTTACATATTTAAGCATATTTATGACATGATACGCAGTGCCTTGATTAAATAGATAAAATCTGAAACTTAGAATAAGTTTTATTTTTTTGTATTAATTTTAAAATAATAAAAAGGATTGAAAAAAAAACATACAAAAAATAAAATATTATAAAAAACGGTGTTTTTTCAAATAAATTATAATAGATTTAAGATCATCGTTTACTTTGTAATATCATTGGGAAAAAATACATCTCACGAGGCCATTCAAGACCCATTGAAAGGCCCACAAAGTGGAGCAATTTTCTTCATTTTTTCATCGAATTTTTTCATGGAACAAAATCATCGAATGTTTGGTAATTTATCAATTAATTATATAATTCACATGTAGTTTGTGTCATTTTAACAAGATATCTGTATTTAAAACCTGATGAATAATTTTTGATTTGATATATATCCATGCAAGATATATTGAAAAAAAAATGCAAACTTTGATACTGCATAACTCCACAACTACTGATATTAGGTCATGGCTGCTTGAACGTTTTCGACTCGTAATTAAGGCAGGAATTTCTATCCCTGCGAGGTTATTAATGTTATCCAAATAACCCTGTATATTAATATCTATTATCATGAATCCATGATCTCTGCAACGAAAACGCCAAATCCATCAATGATATATTTAAGAAGTCTTCTAACCAGAAAAGTACATATATAGCTGAAATGATATAACAATCTATACAGCTCTTCTGAATAAGAATTATCTATTATTACTTTAAACATATGCGCGGCGAACAAAAATCAATAAGGACTAACGTGTAATTTATTAGGGCTCTCAGACAAGAAAATAATTAACCCATAGATACTATTTTCCTACACACGAGATGTAATATAGAGAAAACTTCAAATTGATCGAAACATGGCAAGCAAAAATACTATTTTAATAAAAGTGGTATATATAAATATACAGCGACAATTCAGAATACATAAATGAAAATTGAACCTTTTTACAAAAACCGTAATCTATACTTTATTGCAACCCGGCAGATTAAGCAAATGAGTAAAGAAATTCAGACTAAGTTTCTGAACTGTACCATTTCAGCTGTTATGGGCACGCAGTCCATCTCTGTCGTGCCAGTGGGTTTCAGAGCGGATGAAATTCTAAGAAAAACTCGCCCCCCGTAACTTGTTTCCAGATAGACCGATTAGGGTTGCCATGCGAGACTACGTTTCAATAGATTTCTCCGAAGTCTAGCCCGTAAATAATATTTTTTTGAGAAACTTATTTACAGTAGAGACTTGATTAACCGGACGAATTGTAGTCGTAAGGCATTCGGATAATCGAAAATTCGGATAACCGAATATATGAAGTAAAGCAATTTTTGTTCAGATTGTCACGTGTCCTGGCTGCAGGAGGAATTAATGAAACGCTGGAATGTGATAACGGATTTATTGAATACCGATTAATTAAACTAACGTACAAGATCACTTATCGCTATTAAATGTAACGCTATTCCTTAAATTAAACTGTTTCGCTAATTTATTCACTTTATTCACTGTTTCCTAGAATATTCCATCAATTTTAGCACTTATTATATTCGCTTTGGTTTATCTCGCTACGTAAGAACTTTCTCGAATCGCTGTCGAATTTTCGCTCGCTTGGCATCGCTCGGAATTCCCCTCCGGCTACTCTCGCGTGTCGTATTTATACTGGCCAACGCTGTTATCGAAATATCGGGAAGTTCCTCGCATTTTCCAGACTTTACTAGCAAGTAATCATACATTCCAGATTCTGCTGGGCGTCACTCGAAAGTCGGAGGTGACTCCAGATCTTTCCGTAGTATTGTCCAACTTCAAACAAACTGTCACTTTGACAGAAGTGCGCGACTCCTTTTAGCCTCGTTACAATATGTATTGATTCTAGAAAGATAACTTACCTGGCTCGCGCACACATAATTCTAGGTGTTTATTAAAAACATTTTCTTAATATCACTAATCGTGGAAGTACCTACACCATACTTATCTTAATTTACAACCAATTTCTCCTTTTTTCAATGAATTAGTAATATTTATTTTATCTTTAAACGTTAACACCACTCTCTTACGCTTTGTCATTTTTAACTCCTGTGTCGGTGGTGTAACGTAGGTCTACATGTCATAGAAAATATTTAATATCAACCTTATTTACCAAAACTAAAACGTCACATTTTTTGTAATCATCGAATAGATATTTTCACACCAAAATGACTAAATTAAATTGTTATGAATGTACGGATTTTTTAATAAAAAAATATTTATTCATTACTCTCGTATTTTTGGCCAGCGTTTAAAAGAGATCAGAATATTGCACGTCGCAGTTAAATCTAGTAAAAAAGAGCACGACAATACCACACATTTCATGTAGGACAGAGACGCGGTTGGTTGGGCTTCGGTGAAAGAGAAAACCATATCGAAAGAGCACGGTAGAATCGTGTATCACGTGTTAGACAATGACGGAATGTCGACTGCGTCGTTGAATTCAGTTGGTAATGATACGTCGGCGTGAGCGCACGCAAATTCAGTATGCCATGATTTTCTGATAATTTACTAAAATAATGCAAATATGTATTAGGTCCTTACATATGAAATTGGCGTTTTGCCGTACTGGCAAATTTGATCTCAAATATCTTCTCTTTGGTTAGGAATTCCAAATCCAAATTTATACAGCTATTTACTCATGTATTTGTGTTTTGAAAATTATAATTCATTTGTTTTTTCCTCAATTGTTTTTTTCTTTGCGTCACTCAGTTTACAAAATGAAAAACTTGAAATATCGCGTTATTTACGAGTACGAGTTCCACCGTGGCACCAGTGCTGCAGAAACGGCTCGAAGGATTAATGATGTGTATGGCGACGGTGCCGCAAAAGAAAACACAGTGCGTTTTTGGTTCCAACGTTTTCGTTCTGGAAATTTCGACCTGCAGAACAAGCCCCGTGGACGGCCGGAGACCAAAGTTGATAATGAAGAATTGAAGGCTCTTGTGGAAGCGGATCCATCGTAAACCACATCCGAGTTAGCTGCAGGCTGCGGTGTTAGTGATAAAACTGTTTTAATCCACTTGAAGCAAATTGGTAAGGTGAAAAAGCTTGAAAGGTGGGCACCTCACGAATTGAGTGAAGCAAATCAACAAACGCGCGTTGACGGCTGCGTTGCATTACTCAACCGGCACAATAATGAAGGGATTTTAAATCGAATCATTACCTGTGATGAAAAGTGGATCCTGTACGATAATCGGAAGCGCTCATCGCAATGGCTGAACCCTGCCGAACCAGCCGAACCATGCCCCAAGCGAAAATTGACTCCAACAAAGTTACTTGTGAGCGTTTGGTGGACTAGTGCTGGTGTCGTTCACTACAGCTTTCTTAAATCTGGCCAGACGATTACGGCAGATGTCTATTCTCAGCAACTGCAAACCATGATGGAAAGCTAGCTGCTAAACAACCGAGGCTGGTTAATCGCTCTAGGCCACTGCTGCTTCATGATAATGCTAGACCACACACTGCACAACAGACGGCTACCAAATTAGAGGAGCTTCAATTGGAATGTCTAAGACATCCACCGTACTCTCTGGACCTTGCCCCAACAGATTACCATTTTTTTCGAAATTTGGATAACTTCTTGCAAAGGAAAAAATTCAACTCCGATGGGGCAGTCCAAACCGCCTTCAAAGATTTTATTGATTCCCGTCCGAATGGTTTTTTTAGTAAAGGGATCGATGAACTACCTATGAGATGGCAAAAGTGCATAGATAGCAATGGTACATACTTTGATTAAATAAATATATTATATAAAAAAAAATCGGCTTTATGTTCCTCCCATACTAAACGCCAATTTCATATGTAAGGACCTAATATATGTATCTTACATAATTATACAAAGGGACCTTTAAAAAGTCTTATTTTTTACCACATATTAAAAACTGTGTCGATTTTTAATCATGTAACGTTGTGTCTCACCACCGTTCCCGAAGGTATTTTTTAGCACCGTCTTTTAAGAGTTAAGCACAGACGTGACACGATGCAACGCAGCAGAGTAATGATTATACCTAACTGTCAAAAAGAATAGTGAAACGCATAGACAGTGATCGCGCGGGGCGTACACACAGATGCGACATGTCAGTGCACGCACGGATTCAACTACTCACAAACTTATCTGATCGCGGTTGATAATCCGGATAATCGTGAATCTGTATAACTTAGGTCCGAATAAGCGAGTCTCTACTATGTTATTAAAGCTGACACTTCCCAACAACAACCACGAGATTTAAAGTTATAGATTTCCGTGGCCTTAGTTGCTGGAGTAATGGCCATTGCGCATCTAAATCTTATCCACACTGATGGCTGATGGTCACTTAGCCAAAACACGGACCGCTCGTTCCTCTTTCCTCCCAGGCATCGACGTGCGGCGGTTGATTTTCAGATATAAGTATTGGCGGGCCGGAACGGTACATTACGTAAATATCAGATTGGATGATGGTTTGCACTAATTATAGCAGACACGGCGATTGATTTCTATTTGCAAAAATAAATATGTTTTAAGACATCGCAATAGAACATTATAATATTTTAAGATATTGTCACGAAATGGTAGAATCAGAAAGAATTACAAGTAATCGATGATTTTACAGCACTCTTCACCTTTTTCCGCAAAATTAGATACTATAATATAATATATATACTAGAAGTTTTTGGGATGGTCCACACGAATCTACAATCGACTGGGTTCTAATAAACTGTGGAAACATCAAGAACGCGACAATGTCTATATAAAGGGATCGACCGGCTACTGCTCAACAGTAGTGTGCGTTGTTGACAGCGGACATTCACGAAATTCACAGACCAGCGAACCGTGTGGCGTTGTGGCCAGCGCGCGTGTGTATATTCCTGCGATAGTAAATCAAGGAAGTAGCTATCGGCGGGCGATAAATTTTGAAAAAATAAAGTGCAGCGATAAAATTAGTGCGAATTGTGAAATTGGATAATTAGTGTGTGTAATATTCTATTAATATTTAGAGTGAATTTAAGAACAGTGCTTCTCGTGTCCAGTGACTTTACACAATAAATTAAAGTTAAAATAGTTTTGAGTGATTCATTTGCCTCCCACAGCCTCGATTCCATGGCAATATAATAATTGGAATTTCATACATCATTAATTGATTTGACAGTTTCTCCGAAGTGTAACATTTTATAACACTAACTAACCATCACGCCCCTTCCTACAGGGGTAGGCAGATATGATAGAAGTTATAATTGATTTACTTCTAGTTCCGGTAAGAAGAGAACTTCCTATCGACAGGTATTGTGATAACTAAAATAAAATACTGAATAACTAAATTAATTAGGGGAACCATCACGCCAGATAAATTGTCATATCATGACTCTTAATATTTGTGTATGTGCTATACAAAGTTTGTTAAAATATATAATTCAATTAGAATTTTATATATTTAAACATCATAAAACACAATCTAGTGAGACAGACAAAGTAAAATTAAGAGTAATAAAATTTCTACAAAAATAAAAAATATATAATACACATTATTAAAAAATTGCACACTAGACTGCTATCAATTGATTTATTTTTGTATAATATATATAGTAAACGAAGTAAATACAAAAGAACTTTGGAGTCCTTACATTTAAATAAGCTATGCGTCGCTAAATATTTTGGGTATTTAATCAGAAGTAAAAATTAAGGCAAATTTGAAGGGTATAAAAGCAAAGGCAGAAATATTTTTTAAAAAAGTTAATGCAGTCATCGAGGATTACTAATTTATATTGTACTGAATTCGAGATTTTATAGGAAACATGATTTTGAAAGGGAAAGATACATAAAATCTAGAATTCAGTTTATTTTTAATGAATAATCTTAGTGACTGCATTCAAAACATTTATTATTATTTTTGGATATTGCTGCCTTTGCTTTTATACCCCCAATTCTCTTAGATGAAAAAATACAGCGCACAGCTTATTTAACTGTATGGAACCCATAAGCCTGGTAAATATTATAGTATTTTATTTAAAGTAAAAGTAAAATTGTTTTACAAGTATTTACAAGTAACCCAGATTTAACTATCCAAAATTAAAAGAAATACAATAAAACTTAAAAATCGACGCAGGCCTAAATACTTTATATATGTACATTAAATTGTCTATGAATTTAACCCTACGGATTAATAAAACAATCTCATTAAAAACTAATAGACATCTACTATTATTGATATCTTATTATCAATAATAGAATTATTAATATCATCTCCAATTATCTTCGGAATAAACCCATTACAAAAAAACAGTGTTACAGAAACAAACTACTGTATAAAAACTATTATCTTTACGAAAATTATAAGAAATATATCAATATTATTTCAAGGTAGCTTTTATTTTATTTCTGCCAATCTGGCAGCATTATTAAGGCTCTATTTACGCCGAGGCACGAGGAGGGGGCTAGGGGTGCGATCGATAACAAGAAAGAGACGCACCTATCCAGAAAAAGGGAGACGCGAGAATTTCGCAGTTACGTCAAACGTTAGCGGGACCACACGGGAAAGCAGGCGATCAAAATATTTAAGGAGACTAATAAAAAATGAAAAGTATTTAATAAAAAATAAATTATATTATCTAACTTTCTCACGCTACCGCTAGATGGTCAGAAGAAGAAATAAATTCTAAACCAAGATATCAAACACGGTATTTTATTATCACAAAGAATATGTTTTTCGGAGACTTTCCAACCAAAACTTGTCACGAAACTGCGTAAGAGAGCCTGTTAAAAAAGTGCGTAACATTGTGTAGGACGTTAGCGGGTGGAGATGTAGAATACAGGGGCGAAGTAAGGTGTTTTGACACCGGGGGCAAAAATTTATCTTCTTAAAATATTGTTTGAAAAAACCTAAGCAAGGTACCCATACCCATAATGTAATTCAGTATTCCTATCAAATATGTGCCATTTTCTGAGATAATAAATATATTTATAAAAAAAGTAACTTATAAAAACCAAGTTTTTATTATACTCCCTTTTTCATTTACTAGTTGAAACATTTTTTTTTCGCTTAACCTACGCGTTGGGCTTCGGTCGAGCGACGCTACGAAAGGGAGTAATAAAAAATTTCCGAAAATCCAAAATTATACTATAATCAGGTTTCGCTTCTACCAGACGCGTTGAAATATTTTCATACAACTTAATAAGTTGTGCGAAAAAACCATTCAAAATTTGAAAAATCCAAAAATTTATTAATTTTTATTAACGAAAATTTGATAGATCTTTTTGATCGTCGCCACGAGTCTGCTTGCAAAGTTTCAGCTCGGTTGGATCACGGGAAAGAGGTTTAAAATGGATCAAAAGTTTTTTCGTCAGACAAGAAGACAAGCAGACGCCACGAGTTAATATAAAGGAAGTAAAAATATTATATATTGGTTATAAATATTTGCGCGCATAGATGTGCCATTTCATGGTCTAATAATACCTTCAATGAAAATTGGGTTTTTAACTTTCTTTCTTGCCCTTTCTTTGATATTTTAGAAACTTAATTCTCGATATAAGAATATTGAATTGATGAATAAATAAAAAAATTTGCACATTCCACCAAGCTCCAATTCTGCGCCACAACCTGGACTGTTCCCAGGACTAGTGCTCCTCTCATTCATCCTCTCCTCCTGATATTCCCGGAATATCATCCATTCCATCTTTTGCACAGTTCCTCTTTAGGACCATGCGCAAAAGACACACCCTCCCTCTTGCCTGCCCTACCCCCGTCCGTTCGATATAAATTTGAATATTGTACATTGAATTCCGTCCGCTAGAAAAAATTTCATGATTACTCTCAAGGACCCTGACGAAAATAAAGACACAAAATCCCCGGTCGCCTCATTCTTACCCTGTCTGGACCAAATTTTGCGTGCCTACATTATTTGCAAAAACTAAAAATGGTTCATGAAAAAAAATTTTGGTCGTGTAGAAAATTTAAGCGAGAACAGGATAGCCAAGCAAATATATGAGGCAAGTTTTGAAGACAACAGAAAGCATCCGCGAAAGACCAGACACAATCGTATAAACAAAATATTGGAGAATGGCTCTGTTAGAAGCTTTAACAATCGTAGAGCGTGTATGTGAACAAGCAAAAGAGGTGTGCCAGGATAGAAGATTGTGGCGTTAGAAGATGGTTAGTTAGTTATTTATTATATTAGTTAAAGCCTGAGCAAAACAAATTCTTTTTCAAACCTTTTTCTTTAATCATAACTAAATCTGAATTTAAAAAAAATTTAATTAATTTTCTCTGGGGTGCTTACTCTTCATCTGATATTTCCAAGTTCCGCTGACATCCGCAAATGAATGCGAGAGTGCTGAGAACCTATTTTGGACCGCTAGTCGCTATTCCCCAGAGACGTTCAGGCGCACGGCGCGTATTACACCTGCGTCATCATTTCGAACGCCGCACATCCAGCTGACGTGTATTCTGAACGCCGCGGTATCATTTCCTCGGGGGTGAAAGCGCCACCCCCTGCCGGCCGCGGCGCTGCCGCGTCGATGAATACTAAAAATGTACATTTTCGCGTGTTTCGGTCGCCTCGCGACGCGGCCCGCGCGAGCGGAGCTTTTAAGGGCGTTTATTAAATAATCGCATTAGCGCCGCTCAAAGTTTTCTGTAAAATTCATTTTGAAAAGGTCCCAAAAATATATTACCCTAGGACCGTGTCCCGTGTTATATTTCTATTTATAAAGAGAAACTATTAAGACATTGTTTATAAGTCAGTCGGTATTACCAAAAAGGTTTAATATGTAACACTAACGACACTCAAATTTTCTCGTTAAATTTACGACGCCGTACCCACTCAAAGGTTAAAAAGTCACGTAAAGACTTTCTGTACGATATAGTGCATAAAAACGCTGTCTGCTCTGAATTACTCGTAGCAAACCTTTAACCTTTAAGCGGGCGCGTTACGTATTTTGATGTGCCCCCCATATCATCGAGCCACTCTCGAGTCTACCTCGCATCAAGGAGTTGTAAAGAATTTTCAGTACGCGGGTGTTTTCGAAGACCCTGGCTGTACGCAGAACAAATCCTAGCATTCTCAATGCATTACCACTGACCGCCTCTGTGTGATCGTGAAATGTCAGGGTGCTTAACTACTTTAAAATAAACATGCCGTCGAACCTAAGACAGTGATAATTTCTATATTAAAATACACTAATGTTTTACTCATAGGTTTGCCCGATTCTTCCATTTTTTTTACATTACATAATGTTTTATTCAGTTAATTTTCTGTTCATATTTTAACATGATTGTATTTTACTTATAACTAGCTGTGCCCGCAGCTTCGGTGAAATTCATTTTGAGACTATAAGAGTGTCAGTGAAAAATAAATTTAATCTAAACTACTCGTCCAAACAATGTTGTGTGAATGGCAATTTTTATCTACGCAAATTTAGTCTGTTGAGAATTTAACGTTACATACTTAAATTACTCCCGACGGATTAAAATTAATTTTAAATATTAATTTATTCATATTTAATAAATTTGTGTATTAACCTTAACGTATACATATGCCATCGCAGACTTTTTAATAAAACTTTTTGAGTTCTACCACTTTTTTATAGAAAATATTTAAATAACCGTTACAATTAAGGCAGTGTTCGTAAAAAACGCATCGCTCGACCATTTTTTCGTCGACTTTAGTCGTAAAATGGGTCACCATGAAAAGCTCTTTTGTTTTAACGGGATAACATTAGCCTATAACCCTGAAAGTCCATTCTAATTATTGGTGAAGGAATTTTTGAAATCGGATGAGTAGTTTCGGAGGTTACCTCCTATATCCAAACTCACAGACTCACAATAAACCTCTTTATGTATTTAGTATAGAGATGTGTGCTTAGTCATTTAAAAATGTGTCTATTGTAATCTGTGATTGCTATTTTGATAACTTTCTTTGTCTTTCTGTGTTAAAGCTGTGAGGATATGCCTTTGTTTTTTACTCATTTTTCAATGTATGCATACATGCAGCTACAAATGAATAAACTAACAATATAAATTTTTAGTATTTTTATAAAATGACTTGGCAATAAAAGGTTAGATTGTAACTGCACGAAATGTAACAGAGATACATAACGAATATTTTGAGTTTGTTCAAATCATTCAGAACGGTAGTGCTGGATTTCTTGTCACAGAGAAATCATTAATCAATTAATGTATATTATAGATGTCTCACAGAGACGAAACTGTATTTTTTATGGGAACGTAGGTATAGAAGTCTTGTGGTGTTGTGAAGAAGTGTTAAAGCGTGTTTTAAAGCGCGGCATGCAATTCAAATATATACAACTTCCTAAAGTGATCACTTAAGCCAACCATACGATAGGTCGTAAGTCCTATGTACACCTAAAAAAGACTTCTATACCTATTTTCCCATAAAAAATACAGTTTCATCTCTGTGAGACATCTATAATATACATTAATTGGGATACATAACCTTCAATAAGCAAGTGTCGCCGAGGCAGGATGATAATGAAGTGCATCAGATAGCGGGAACGAGCCGCCATCTGTGCAGATCGGAATGAACCCGGAGCGCGGAGAGGCGGAGCGGGATTTAATCTCCCGTTTCCCGCTTTTATTAAAATGGCGGTCTCGGGAAATGAGTTGCGTGGGAAAATGCCACGTAAAACTGGGCAATTCTCACAGCGCTGCCGCAAAGATGACGGAATACCAAGAAAAATGTGAGTTAAATTTTGAGAATAATCGGGTCGAAAAAATCAAAACTAGTCACTAGGCTTTGTGAGACAAATTAAAATTAATTAGGGAATTATTAATAAGCGATTTATTATCTCAATGAATCGACAGTCACTTAACGTGAATTTGATTAAACACTAATTTACACTATTTCACAATTTATCAATCGTCTATGAATACTTTAGTATCACTGGATAACACTCTATTAATCACTAGCCAGAACATTATATTTTAATATCGTTCGTAAGTTGTCTCATTTTTTCAAACTGCCAGTTAGGTGCATTGCTTGATTATTTGGCTCAATATATGTTGCTCCGATTATCCCATGACTGGCATCCCGGCAGTCGTTCCGCGGCTGATATTGCACCGATAGAAATGTAAAACAAACTCAATCTGCGCAGCTGTCGGTCCCGCTTCATATACTCAATACGTTGGTCTTTCGAATTCTCGAGAAGATTTTTTGTTTTCTAGTGTCTACGATCTTATTGTTGTCGGCGACTTATTACGTGGGATTCTGTACGTAATCTCTATCACCATCTTGTTACAGTATTTGAAAGCATTTATGAGTATAATACCATTGACGCTAATGTGACATTCAAATTAATTAGAAAATTTTATTACTTCACAATAATAATAGAAAAAATATATGTTAGAAGACTGATCTACGACTCGTGGAGATTTTTAAATTTGTAAACGAAAAATGTTTTGGCAGATACTTCGTGGTGCAACATTATAATTTAAAATATGTTTTATTTTAACTTTGTAATGCACATACACACAAAATATGAGTTATTAATTACTACTATAGTTTCGAGAAGATCAGTCCCTTTCATCATCATAAGATAATCATAGATAATAACTAAATTAAATAAGAAAATTATCAATCTAATCGGGTAGGTCAGGGGCACGCGAGCGACACTTCAATGAAAAGTCCCCCCCCCCCCCTGAAGATGAGTAGTGCGATCTTCTCGAAACTTAAGGAATGTCTTTCTCAGGACCAACTGACGCGTGATAATGGAGAAAATTTACCTCTTTTATATATATTAATTTTTTTTTTAAATGGCAATTTAAAACATACAATTTTTTTATTTTTTTTTTGAGAACGGTTAAAACCAATCAGCCGGTTTCTGATCCGAAAAAAAATTGTGAGTTTTTTGGAAGCTCTAGTTCAGATGCAAAGCAGCCACTGTCCAATTCACGATATTGAGATAAGCCGGTTAGTAACTGATTTAATAGACACAGCGAAGATTTTGAAATATTTTTAAAGGCTTTTAATAAAATGCTTCTAAAACATACATACCCATATGTTTTCAAGAGCGGTTGCCAATTATGAAACTGTCACTATAGACAGATAATTTTTTTCAACATGTCACCCCCTATTTTCTTCAATAGACAATTATTGATCATCAAGGGTGAAGAAGATTAATGAATTTTTTCAACATTTTAGTATGATTTTTATTCCTAAAGTATTTTTTAAAGTTATTTTTATTATGATACCCATACGCGGTTCATAAAAGAACAAAACATGAATTAATGTATTATTTTATTATAATGTAGTATGCTCTTTAAACTTACAACTTTAGGAAAGTAAAGAGGTATGTGAGTTCCTTACCTACAACAAAATGAAGAATATGAGATAAGATGATTAATAGAGAGAAATGATTTTCGTAACATTATGTGTGGAATATAATAAAAGCAAAGGCAGCAATATCCAAAAAATAAAAAAAATGTTTTGAATACAGTCATCGAGGATAACTAATTTTACGTGTATTTAATTCTAGATTTTACAAAATCATGTTTCCTATAAATTTATAGATTCCTATACAATCTCGAATTTAGTATATGATAAATTCTTTTTTTTTTGATTTTGACACATATACATTGTGTAATAATTAATATAAAATACGGATTTATCCGGATAATTATTTAAATAGTTATGATTTCTAATGATAACAGAAACGTAGTGCAATAATATAGTGCTTCTTAATAAAAATCTATAACTATTTGTATACTTGATCAATATGAGAGCATTCGTATTGCTAAAAAAATATGGCATTAAGTAGGAAAACTATGTCGTTAAAGTGATTAGTTCAAAATCGCAAATTGTGAATCAATCATTTATATCTTAAGTCACAAGCGCTAACTATGACGGAAAATGTCGTGATTTTTGAAAAGATTCTCAGCTAAATGCATATTTACTTTATTAAAAGATTTAATTTGGTTTTCGTTTATTGTTATCGTAGGAAGCTATAAATTTAAGGCAAGGAAATAATTTAACATAATAATGGAGAAAGTATTTTAAAATACCTACTATTAAGGTGATTTTTTTATTTAATATCATTGAAAGGTTTGGCAAACACTTCGTGGTGCAACATCATAAATTAAAAAATGATTTATTTTTCTTTGTAATACACACCCACACACAATATGAATTATTAAATTACTACTATAGTTCCGAGAGGAGCAGTCCCTCTCATGATCAGGTGATAAGAAGGTCTACTCCTCTCGAGACTGTAGTAGTAATTCAATAACTCATATTGTGTGTGTATGTGTTACAAAGTAAAATAAAACATATTTTAATTTTTTTATATATTTCGTATATTATCGTGAAACGGTGATCACTGCCACATTTTTTAATCACTAATATTACCAAATACCAATCACACCCACGGCAGTGACTGAAAAATACTTTTTTTACTTGTACGTTGCTGGAAATGTTTTAATGTTTTTGTAATTAATCATAATAATAAAATAAAAATGATTAAAATCATTAAATGTGTTAATTTTCCGTTTGCTGAGTAAATAAAATTTCACTGATCACATTTAACTGTACTGAAGAAATTAGAAGAAGCATAAATAAACTTAGCCTTAATGAAATCTCTCAATTCCAAACAGTTAACGAGAAAGTAAACAAAGTCGTTTTTACGTCTAATTGCATACATCTGGAGTTCGCCAGAATCATCTCATAAACTAAAACTTTCGCAATTAAAGTTTGCCGGGAACTTTAATTCTATTGAACTTTCAATGATCGAGACTTAACGTTTGCAGCTATTTAAATATATGTGTAGTACATGTAAGATACGATCACTTTCTATTTTGTTGCAGGATGTACGCTACCATAAATAATAAGTTATTTAAAAGATATAAAAATTTTATTTATGTTTGTAATGGAAGGCAATTTAAAAAACATTAAAAAATGACTAGCGGCAGCCGACTGCTTATCGCTAGGCCTTGCGAATATCCATATTGCCCGACAGAGACGTAGAGTGGGGGAAAAGTGCCAACCAAGCAATGCCAATACTCGTTTTGTCCTACTGATATCCATCATCAATGCGAATAACAAATTCAATAAAAATAAAAATAAAATATATAGATTAAGATTATATATATATATAGTTACATCTATATTATATATATATTTATTTATTGAAAAACTTAACAAACTTTGTATAAAGCACACAGTTTTTAAAAGTCTACCGGTTTCAACACGACGGACGCACAATAACTTCCATAAATTAAATTTGTAAATGTCAAGTGGGGTGTGGCCTCATTTGTGGTAGGGGGAGGGGTGGAGTTTGACAGAAAGACATAGAAATAATGATATTTAATGTATTCCCCATTTAAATTTATATATTCCCCCACCGCCTGACGAAGATAGAGTTCAGTATCGAAACTGGTAGACGTTTAAACACAATCAGTGTGATTTATACAAAGATTGATAATTTTCTCAAATTAATAATTATGTCCAACCACAAACCAAACTATAAATATTACAAAAATATACAAAAAAATTATTTATGGCCTTTTCAAGTTTCAACGAAACCGAAACGGTTTTTAGAAACTTTCTATAAAGACAGGAGTTTCTAATTCGGTGATAATTTTGTATATGGAATACGAATGATAATTTAAAATAAATGCGATAACATTACTGAAAAGTTTGTAAGAGAAAAGTCTAAAAAAACATTTAAGCACTATTTTTTATGTATGCAGGAGAAGAATGCTTCAAGATAAATCAATATAAAATATAGTGCTCTTAAATAACTGCACAACTATATTTTGGTAACAATATTAATATAATTAACAAGAATATACCACTAATCAGGACCATTGGCCCCGAAACATGTTGATATTTCAACAAATTGTGGTTAACACAAAGTGTATTCTGGATAATAATATTATAACAAGATGCTAAAAAGGATGTACGCACTATCCACCTTTCGTAATATGTTACATGTCACAAAACTATCGAAGAGTCGAGAACGGCCTATAACAATCAAGATTGGTTTACAGCCTTCGAGAAACGTCTGTAAAGAACTTAAAAAGCCTAGAAGCGACCAGGACTTACAATATTATAATCCAGAAACTAGGTAAGCATCAACATTTGGATATAAATACGGATACGCCGCGGCGGGAGAGTCGTCGTGTTGACAATTGAAATCGGCCGAGAAGTACGCGCAGGTACGCAGGACGTTGCCCAGTGTGGCCAGTCGTGAGGGAATCGATACGATAGACCGGAGCGAATAACCGAGCGAAATACCTACTTACCTCATTGGCGAAATAAATAAGCGATTCACATGCGAGAATTAGACGAAATGTTCTAGTGAATGTTAAATAGTGTTACCCAGCGATAATAAAATGTTCATAATAGCGTTAATTTTAATTCGTAACTTTGTACATTGAACAGTTAATTAACAATTAATTCATACAACGCTAATTAATTTCCAATGTTTTCATTAATTTCTCCGTAGCCACGACACGTGACAATATTAATATAAACGTATTGTTACATAGGTTTCCTACTCCTACCCGCAAAATCCTAGTTTGCATTCTGTGTGTATATAAATGTCACCTACTTACGCGATTTGTCTGCCGCCTGACGCATCTCTGCTTACGCATTAATTCTGTCTTGTGAACATTAATCTTAAATAACAAAAGTATAGTAATAAAATAAGCGGTATACCACAAATATACACTTTTGCGACGTCCTATTATGATACATAATTTTGTATATTGAAGTTAACGGTTTGAATGTAATCCAGTACATAACTTCGGAGACAATATTTTTTAGGGGCAAGAAAGAGCCTTCATGCAATCCATTATTTTTATTCAATCCGTTGGTGAACGAAATGAATCTATGTACTGTCTGCGAACTGATGAAACGCGTATTGTTATAATTTTAGATAATGTTCAAAATTATTCAAAAAATGTGTTCGCAAAATGAAAAACATGATGCATATTGGAAAACATATAGAATTAAACAAGTTAAATGATGAAGGGTCTTTTTCAATTTTATAGCTTTAATCCGCCACTACAGGACAGAACTAGTGCGATATTAAAACACAATGTATCAACATATTCTAATAATTAGGAAAACATGGTTTAAAATATATTTTTGTGGTTGAAAAATTAACAATGTAGAAAATAAAATTAAGGATAATGTTTCTAATTTAACAAATTACATTATATGAGACATAAAATCATAGCTAAAATGTAGAGAGCGTGTGTTCTAAAGTAAACGAGGTATATCGCGTAATAGGCACGATTTTCGGCATAAGTGAATATTGCAAATTTCGTTTATGGTAAGAATGTATTACACTTTCGAACAACTGTTCACAATGTATATTAAAATTTCGCTTTTAAACTAATCCTGAGCCACGAAGGATTTATCAAGGTTACCGTTATTGGATGATATCTCGTCATAGTAATATAATTAAAAATCATTCTAGGTTGAGGGAAGAAATAGCCAAAATTTGCTTTCTAAAATTTGGTGTGAACTAAGCTTGATCGGACAGGGATGTTTAAATACAGTTGTGATGGGGTAGATCCGTTAATTTTCAACTTTACCGTGAAAATTTTTGTTCTTAAGGACATAAGAATATTTTATGAATACTAACCATTAAGTGGAAAACGAATCGATTAAGAAACTAAATCAATAAATAATATATCACCTTAGCACTTTTTAGCACTTATAGACTAATAACCAACCAGCTTATGACTAATCCATCTACTGGTATTTTTGTGATTCACCCTTAATTCGAAACCGGGAAGGAAATAAATATGTATCACTGAATTACGTAATCTCCGATTCGAGATGACCTCATAGATTTCAAAATGCTGAATATCGTGTGAGACATATTTTTATAAAAATGTATTGCAATCAATATGTATATGCTTAGTATTGTAAATTTTATTTAATAATTACGAGTAAATCCACAGTTCATTATCAATTATTTTTGTAATCAAAAAAGGCAAATAAAATCACATAAATACGATAGTATAAAGGATTTTTTCACAATAAGTAATCATTGCTGAATCATATATCATATACATATATGCTTAGTATTGTAAATTTTATTTAATAATTACGAGTAAATCCACAGTTCATTATTAATAATTTTTTTAATCAAAAAAGGCAAATAAAATCACATAAATACGATAGTATAAAGGATTTTTTCACAATAAGTAATCATTGCTGAATCATATATCATATACATATATGCTTAGTATTGTAAATTTTATTTAATAATTACGAGTAAATCCACAGTTCATTATTAATTATTTTTTTAATCAAAAAAGGCAAATAAAATCACATAAATACGATAGTATAAAGGATTTTTTCACAATAAGTAATCATTGCTGAATCGAATATATGTCAATTTCGTAATGGGGGCTATTTTAAATCAGCTACATCTTGTTAGTAATACGTTTGATTTTATTTATTCATTATATGTAATGAATTATAATAATATTTTTTATTATATTATTAGTACAATTATAAAGTTGAAGTTGAACCATGCCTGTATCACATTGTGTCAAGACAGACAGGCGTATCAAAGATCGTATTTTATATACGAGAGCAAGTCAAAAATTATGTACACATACGCCTTGACACATCTTCAAGTTTGTGTTTACTGGGGTATTATGCCGTGTTGTTACGACCTTTCGGGCCGACGTTTCGGATCCCATTGCAGGGTCCATCATACACATACGCCTTGACACATCTTCAAGTTTGTGTTTACTGGGGTATTATGCCGTGTTGTTACGACCTTTCGGGCCGACGTTTCGGATCCCATTACAGGGTCCATCATCAGGGCTGATGTGTTGTCTTGAATGTTGGTGTTGTGGTTAAGTATCGGCTTGCAATACCGTGCCGAAGTCATGATGTGTTGTATTGTGTTGTATGTATGATTCATCTGTTGTCTGATCACTATCTCTGCGGAGTCTGCGACGAGAATGACTTTGAAGCGCCGGATACCAAGATGTTTTTAATTTGCGACCATCATCTCTATTAATATTTATCGGATGCTTGTAGATTTCTAGTGCTTCCTTGATAAGACGCGCATGGTGACTCTCTCCAAGGATTTTCGGTTCCAATGCAAAATGATGGCCGGTATAAAATATAAAATATAGTGCTCTTAAATAACTGCACAACTATATTTTGGTAACAATATTAATATAATTAACAAGAATATACCACTAATCAGGACCATTGGCCCCGAAACATGTTGATATTTCAACAAATTGTGGTTAACACAAAGTGTATTCTGGATAATAATATTATAACAAGATGCTAAAAAGGATGTACGCACTATCCACCTTTCGTAATATGTTACATGTCACAAAACTATCGAAGAGTCGAGAACGGCCTATAACAATCAAGATTGGTTTACAGCCTTCGAGAAACGTCTGTAAAGAACTTAAAAAGCCTAGAAGCGACCAGGACTTACAATATTATAATCCAGAAACTAGGTAAGCATCAACATTTGGATATAAATACGGATACGCCGCGGCGGGAGAGTCGTCGTGTTGACAATTGAAATCGGCCGAGAAGTACGCGCAGGTACGCAGGACGTTGCCCAGTGTGGCCAGTCGTGAGGGAATCGATACGATAGACCGGAGCGAATAACCGAGCGAAATACCTACTTACCTAATTGGCGAAATAAATAAGCGATTCACATGCGAGAATTAGACGAAATGTTCTAGTGAATGTTAAATAGTGTTACCCAGCGATAATAAAGTGTTCATATTAGCGTTAATTTTAATTCGTGACTTTGTACATTGAACAGTTAATTAACAATTAATTCATAGATCGCTAATTAATTTCCAATGTTTTCATTAATTTCTCCGTAGCCACGACACGTGACAATATATTAATATAAACGTTTTGTTACATAGGTTTCCTACTCCTACCCGCAAAATCCTAGTTTGCATTCTGTGTGTATATAAATGTCACCTACTTACGCGATTTGTCTGCCGCCTGACGCATCTCTGCTTACGCATTAATTCTGTATTGTGAACATTAATCTTAAATAACAGAAGTATAGTAATAAAATAAGCGGTATACCACAAATATACACTTTTGCGACGTCCTATTATGATACATAATTTTGTATATTGAAGTTAACGGTTTGAATGTAATCCAGTACATAACTTCGGAGACAATATTTTTTAGGGGCAAGAAAGAGCCTTCATGCAATCCATTATTTTTATTCAATCCGTTGGTGAACGAAATGAATCTATGTACTGTCTGCGAACTGATGAAACGCGTATTGTTATAATTTTAGATAATGTTCAAAATTATTCAAAAAATGTGTTCGCAAAATGAAAAACATGATGCATATTGGAAAACATATAGAATTAAACAAGTTAAATGATGAAGGGTCTTTTTCAATTTTATAGCTTTAATCCGCCACTACAGGACAGAACTAGTGCGATATTAAAACACAATGTATCAACATATTCTAATAATTAGGAAAACATGGTTTAAAATATATTTTTGTGGTTGAAAAATTAACAATGTAGAAAATAAAATTAAGGATAATGTTTCTAATTTAAGAAATTACATTATATGAGACATAAAATCATAGCTAAAATGTAGAGAGCGTGTGTTCTAAAGTAAACGAGGTATATCGCGTAATAGGCACGATTTTCGGCATAAGTGAATATTGCAAATTTCGTTTATGGTAAGAATATATTACACTTTCGAACAACTGTTCACAATGTATATTAAAATTTCGCTTTTAAACTAATCCTGAGCCACGAAGGATTTATCAAGGTTACCGTTATTGGATGATATCTCGTCATAGTAATATAATTAAAAATCATTCTAGGTTGAGGGAAGAAATAGCCAAAATTTGCTTTCTAAAATTTGGTGTGAACTAAGCTTGATCGGACAGGGATGTTTAAATACAGTTGTGATGGGGTAGATCCGTTAATTTTCAACTTTACCATGAAAATTTCTGTTCTTAAGGACATAAGAATATTTTATGAATACTAACTAACCATTAAGTGGAAAACGAATCGATTAAGAAACTAAATCAATAAATAATATATCGCCTTAGCACTTTTTAGCACTTATAGACTAATAACCAACCAGCTGATGACTAATCCATCTGCTGGTATTTTTGTGATTCACCCTTAATTCGAAACCGGGAAGGAAATAAATATGTATCACTGAATTACGTAATCTCCGATTCGAGATGACCTCATAGATTTCAAAATGCTGAATATCGTGTGAGACATATTTTTATAAAAATGTATTGCAATCAATATGTATATGCTTAGTATTGTAAATTTTATTTAATAATTACGAGTAAATCCACAGTTCATTATTAATAATTTTTTTAATCAAAAAAGGCAAATAAAATCACATAAATACGATAGTATAAAGGATTTTTTCACAATAAGTAATCATTGCTGAATCATATATCATATACATATATGCTTAGTATTGTAAATTTTATTTAATAATTACGAGTAAATTCACAGTTCATGATTAATTATTTTTTTAATCAAAAAAGGCAAATAAAATCACATAAATACGATAGTATAAAGGATTTTTTCACAATAAGTAATCATTGCTGAATCGAATATATGTCAATTTCGTAATGGGGGCTATTTTAAATCAGCTACATCTTGTTAGTAATACGTTTGATTTTATTTATTCATTATATGTAATGAATTATAATAATATTTTTTATTATATTATTAGTACAATTATAAAGTTGAAGTTGAACCATGCCTGTATCACATTGTGTCAAGACAGACAGGCGTATCAAAGATCGTATTTTATATACGAGAGCAAGTCAAAAATTATGTACACATACGCCTTGACACATCTTCAAGTTTGTGTTTACTGGGGTATTATGCCGTGTTGTTACGACCTTTCGGGCCGACGTTTCGGATCCCATTGCAGGGTCCATCATCAGGGCTGATGTGTTGTCTTGAATGTTGGTGTTGTGGTTAAGTATCGGCTTGCA